>JANEHU010000676.1:0-288372 GCA_027563435.1 Nasonovia ribisnigri | reverse complement strand
TGATGTTGTCACCTTATTTAAATTAATTATAAAATATCATACAATTTTCAGTTTTCAATAGGTTAGGTACATTAGTAATGTGTAGTTGGTCCAACTAGATTCTTTTCCACTTCTTTGAAATTATCTTGATCATCTAAAAAATTTTTTTGTCAATATAACAATTCAATAATATAACAGTTAAAAATATTTATACATACTTTATTTATTTGTATTCTATTGAAATATTTAAATCCAATATGTGAAACATTATTTTTATTATTCACTGTTACCATTTGCAAATGTAGGTAATTGAATTTGAATATGGCAGTATGAATATGATTTTAAAATACAAGATCTTCCAAATTGTATGATAATAGATTTTGTTATGGCATATCAAAAATGACATATTATGTGGAACCATTTTGGAATCATAATTATTATGTAGATGAATAATTTTATATTCACTTTTGTTTATAAGTTAAAAAGGGGATATTTCAATATAACTTTTATCACTTTAGAGTACAAGCTTTCAAATAAAGTTATATCTTTCAAATCAATATTATGCCACATTTTAACATCAAAGGAAAACAAACTTTATAATAACTCGCAGGAACATCTTAGTTGTTTTTTAATATTTCTTTGTAGTGATAAATAACTTGATTATATAGGTAACAGGCCAAATTTAAGTATCCAGTAGGTACCAGTGATCCATAGGTTAGGCATACAAAGGTTTGAAAAAAAATTGTACTTGTATACATGATTACTGAAATAAAAATGTCTTGATTTAGTATGTTTGATAAATTGTATAATTTCGGCAACTAAAAACTAAACTAGTAAAACTTACCAATAAATTGTACAAATGTAATTGCCAAGTATTCAATATTTCAATTCTCCAACTTGAGGAGTACTCATATGTTTGATTAAATTATTAAAAGAAAATACATGAAATACAATTTGTAGTAAATGATACTATAATATTTACAAAAACTTATATTACTACTAAACGTATATCAATAAAATTTGAACACTTAGGTAGAACTGTAGAGTTTAAAAATTTAAAATTTTTATACGAATTACGACCACGATTCAATTTGTTGTTATTATTTTATAACCTAACCGACGTCCGACAACCATTTATCTACTCAACGCACTATCATGGTATGATCCTTGGTTACCAGGTAACGGGTATACTCATATCGACATGTATCAGCTGTCTCCATGTAGTCCATGGAACTATGATATCAGCACAGAGCAAAACGCATGATAATAATATATTGATAGCAATTGATAGTAGACAATTAGTACTATAACGTTGTGCGGCGTGCACAGAGTGCACAGAAGACAACAGATATGCGTAAGACAGTAGGTATGCGATAAGTGACAGTTATGATCCAATTGGCAATTACTTATTATAATATGGCACTATGACAATCAATTATTGTAACGAGTTTGTGCTTTAGGTACAAAGTACAAAGATTATCACTATTATACCTTGGACTCGAATGTTATTACATTTAACTTCTGGTCTTTATATTTGATAGGTAATATGTATTATTATGACCAATGCGGCCATAAATACCGGCTATCATTTTCAGTGGGGTGAACTACGCAAAACCCTTAGCTAAATGAGTATTATAAAATACATTTTGGGGCAAAACTTAAGCTTACAATACAGTGTACTTGATAAATTGATTTGAAAAGTGTAAAATCTTTTACCTCGGTATAAAAATCATAGGGTATCTACTATCTACTGTCTAAGTGGTATTTACACACAAACACCACCCAAAACCATCCAACTTTGAGAGGCTATATCTCGTCAACGGATTAACGAAAAATGAAAATTTAAACGTGAAAATTCATTAAAAAAATAGCTTAATTAGTTTATGAAATTTAAAGTATAGGTTGTCATTTGAAAATCAAAAGTTGATAGTGGTTTACCTAATAAATATAGGGGTGAAAAATAAAAAAAAATTATATAGTTCTAGAACAGCATGGATCTAAAATTTTGAAAAAAAAAAAATTTGAAAAAAGTAAATGGTTTTGAGAAATATTGAGTGTTTTACGTTAAATGAATCACCCTGTATAATATAGAGTATATATAAAGTTCTATGTCTTTGACAAACCTTTGAGTGGTAACTGGTAATTACCAACTTACCTATATTGTACTACACCACGGAAATCGGATGCATTACGGAATTTAATTAGGTAGATATGTAAATATGTAATAATATGATGTATTGAAAATAATAAAATGTATTTTTATAATCACATGTATTATAAGGTACCTAGTACCTACCTATAATATTATTATATCGTATAATATTATAATAATACGCCAAAAAAATTATTGTATTTTGCTGGTGCTGAAGTAGGCGATACTACACATAATATCTAAAAGGTATATTATGAAATTTGAGAAATTTTAGGCGCCGGTAGAGTTATTTGATTGAGTTATGTTACATCGAGGGTGTCGCATTACGAAAGTGAAAATTTGAACTTTGTTCAATATATCCATAATATGATGCAGATAATAATATATATATATGTATTACGTATCGGTATTATATTATACTAAATATAGTCCAGAGACCGGTGAGAATCCCATCTATATTCTCCATATCCATAATAATATTATATATAATATATATGTAAGTAGTCGACTTCCAAATTTATACTTATACATGCCAAACACAAATGAATAAGTGAAAAAACCAACCCAAACATACGATATATGTAGGTACAAGAATGTACAGAAAATGATACGTTTTTAACGCGGACGTGCGCGGCACAGACGATATAAAAATAAGGGATATTACATAAGTCGCTTCGAAACTGTCTTTTGAATATTGAATGCCGACTGCCGCATTTGTCTTAAACTCCACTTGAAACACCATCGCTTAAATTATTTATTCCGTTGAAATATGAGATAAGGAGGAACAAATCGAGACAGGTTTTTTCCACGGTAATAATAAGTACGTAACGATAAAATATATATTATTAATAAGCTTATGGCGCAACTTCTCTGCATTCGTATCATATATAAACGACATGACAAACACTGACAAACATGATACCAACAAATATTATAATTTATATTATAAAAGTACCGGTGGTATAGGTGCAGGTCGATTTTACAGACTAACTTATTTACTCCACTTAGGTGTAGTGATTATCTATATATTGTGTAAGTTATTCTTTAAAAAAAGTTGTTTCTTTTATATAAGAAGAAACGTTTATTTTATCGCTCGTGTATACGTACACTTATTCTTGTATATACATAAATAGTCAATAATACTACAACTTTACTATACACTATACACTGTTTTAATGTAATATTTGAAGTCCATGTACATTCTGCTATTGTGTTCATTTTTTTTTGTTTTGTAAACATTTTTTAAGTTTTTCAATCGCTTGAAGGCAACCCATATTTTCAATTTCATATATTACCTGAAGACTATAGGAATATATTTCTAAAAATTTTACAAAAACATCAAGTTTGATTCAATTGTAGGGAGGAGATTTGGGAGTTAAAAGGATTTGTAATTTTACTGTGAAATCTATTGTTATATTGATGGGCTAGTCATTTGAATGTGGGGTAATGTAGGTCATTGTATAAATTAAGGTTAGAGACATAAATAACGGGTATCGAGTAATTAGTCATACACTATTCGTCTGAAATTCTTCCAGTGGGCGAATGTTGGACAGTTTTGCTTGACCCCAAATTTGGATGTCATACGAATAAATATAAATATAATAGCTTTATAGATGAGCATTTTATCATTGAGACAAAGTTCACACTTTAACCTTCAACGTTGAGTGTAAAATATTCTGGTAGGTAGCAAATTCGATCTGGTTATTATTGGTGTTTCAGGAGGTAAAAAGTAAAAAATACCTAATATTTTTCAAAATAATCTGAATAATCGTAATCATGATTACTTAACGCCAAACTTAATCTATGTTTCCTTCAGATAATAATGAATATATGTTTCAAGATTCAGGAAAATTAGTTCAGCAGTTTCAGAGAAGATAATAAATTGCATTGAACTATATTATGTAGGAGATATAAGGGCTACCCTTCGCTCCAGCCAATTATTTACAGTTTTCATCATAAAATTAGATAAATAATTGTATGTTTAATGATTTGAGATGAATCATGTTGAGTTATGTATATTATGTATATAATAAACTAATTTGATGCAAATTATATCAGTTTTCCAAGTAAATGCATTATTAGTTTTAATTAAAATAATATTGGAATAAATACTTATTTTTGTTAGTATTTATATCTAGGTATTCTAAAGATGAATGAATGTTTTTTTTTTTTGTTCTAATGAAGCTACTTATTCATAATAGGTAACAGTTCATTAGAAAATATGGAATTGTATTAAAAAAAAATTTAAAAAAATATTTTTATTTTTAGTAAATTTCGATACTATAAATTATAATACATAAAAATCAAAATGCATATTACATCATATAACCAAACTAAAAAAAAAAAAAAAAAATAGTAATAATCAAGGCTTCAAATAAATAAGTATTTTTCATTTTTATTTAAAATCCAATTTATTGATCCCTTATTTTTATTCATTGTTCATAATTAATAATTATTCTTTTTCATCATAATCATAAAAAAAACCATGAGTATAACAACGATATATTATAACAATAATATAAAACGACCATAATTTGCTAGTTACAACTTAATCGTAACAAAATATACAAAATATTTATTATAGGTATGTACAAATAGACAAAAAAAATATAAAATCATAAGTAACTACAATAACTGCGCACATTTCTGTGATGTTAAGTTGTAATACGTATGGTAGAATTGTAGAAACTATATAACCACCAGCAAGATTACAAGTTTTTAGAAGCTGCGTTTCTTTTTAAAATTGATACATTTTTTGAAATTTTTGTCTCATTATTTGAAGTAGGTACCTACTACCTATTATGTATTGTAAAATGAAATTTTTGAAAACATTAAATATTTTCTAGGTTTAAACGTTACGCCTTTTTAGGCTTTTTCTTTTTTAAACGACCACATTTTTCAATATGTCTTTAAATCATTGCAAAGCTGCGAATATTGCAAAATATTTTCAAAAACTTATTTAGGTACTTTTTTAGATAATGATGAAGAGTGATTACTGATTAGGCACCTACTGATTACTGCAACAGTTAAATGAATCACTCTGTATCGGCTGTAAGTAATACAGCGTATAGGTACTATACGTATACTCACCTATTTACCTAACAACTTTATTATTTACACGTTTGCACATTATTATTAATATATTACCTTGTACTATTGTGTGGCCCAACTATACGGCGGGTATAAAATATGAATGGTTATGATGAGGAATCGCGTGGAGGAGAATACCTATTTGAATATCTTCATAATACATATTATAGTGTCGGCGACGACATGGACAATGGATCTCGATGGTATTATAATTTATAATATAGGTTTATATATACAGGTAGGTATCATATAATATTATATAATCCACCTCTAGGTACATGGAGAGCACTTACGGAACTACCTATTATGAGGAAAATATATTAAACTTATTCGCGAGTATATCATAATATTATAATATAATATTTTATTATATTATATAGGCATAAGGCTGAACAAATTGAAAATTGCGCTTGTGTTCGTAACCGTTTAATAATATTTTGAAATAATTTAAAATATTTAAAATAAAATTCAAGTATAATTGAATTATTAAATTGTTTTGAATAATATTAATACAACACAGGTAGATATTGAAAATATGTTTCAAATCTGATTCTTGAACATTGCTCCACACGTGTAGGACATTATAGGTAGTTAACACATATTTTGTTCGTTTAACTATCGATAGGTATACATGAAAAGGGCTAAATATGAATTTTGAGGCCATAAACATTATTGAAGGTAATAATATTGACACAATTATAATAATAAATTTATTGCAAATCATAAAATTTGTTAACAACCTGCCGAAATAGTAATTGTTTTCAAATTCAGAACCATCCCCCCTAAAAATGAATCCTGGATTCACCACTAGTTTAATCTATGATAATAGTAATAATGTGAATACTGGATAATACGAAATTTGCTACTCATTCCGATTTGTAACATTGAGTTAGTTTTTTCCTTAGAAATGTATATGTCATTGAGTGTTAAACTGTGAGTGGTACCTATTCTAGTTTAACTAGTTACCAACGAAAAAATAGTGTGTTAAAATTGGTGGACCAAAGAGGCAAAATACGATTTTTTCCATAAAATATTTAAATTATACAAAAAACGTTTGTAGAATAAAATGTGGCAACCCTACAATATATACTTAACTATATTAGTTTCAGTGAATAAAGTTTGACGAGGTTTTACGTAGGTATTATAATTTTTAAACACAGTTAGCCTTATCTTTGTATTCCTGTACAGTCAACTCAGTCAATACATGTTTTTGTACAGCACTTCCTCTTTTAGAAAATAATTGATGATCGGAACGTACAAATTCAGAAATTGTTTTTTTTCTGAATTGTATAAATATCAAGTATCCAAAACTATATTTATTTGGAAATTTATATACTCCAAAACGTATTTGTTTTGAAATTAAGTCGTTGGAAAATATTATTTAATTGAAACTTATTTCGTAGGAAAAGTATTTATTTTATTCGAAGCCGAAAACAATAATATACATTTCCAGCGAAATATTTTCGATTAATAAGCATCAGAGCAAATACGATTCCGTAAATATTAATAATATATTTTTCAGTGAGATTACAGTTCCATCAATATAGTTTATACGTATTATGTTTCCAACTGAATATTTTCCATTAAATTACGTTTTCAAAGCGCATTTGTTTCCGATAGGCGATATGATATATTTAAAACGGATTACAGTTCCGAAGTAATATGATACAATAAAAAGCTGGTAAGTGCGGGTGTCCTCTGCTGTACAGTAGGTTACCGTTATACTAGTGGGTCACTGTAATGGATGGTGTTAAATTTGAATTCAATCATAATATAATGTCATTGTAGGTATACGAAAAACAATTCTTAGCGGAGATGGTTTGTCAGCCAAGGATATTTTATATTATATTTATATTATTATTATTAATACGGTATCCGGTATACCGGTATAATAGAGGAATTATTTTATTTGACATTTGTATTTAATAATATATCTTAGAAGTTTCAAGTACCCTAAAATAATATTTTTAAATTATAATATAAAACTAAAATCGTTTTTCTTCGTTTAAATATTGACCAAACTTGACCTTAATTTACTAAAAAAAAAAACTAGAATTTTGTATATAGGTAACTACTTCAAAGTTGTGAATTTGTTATTATTATTATTTAATATTAAAACAACAAGAGACAAGAATGTAGTACTGTACAAGACAGTAAAAGTTATTTTATAATTATTTAAATAAAAATGTATTAGGTATTACATTTTTAAATGTATCTATTCTAATTTATTATTATCTAACCTTTTAACTTATACCTATGTTAGACATGTGACTAAATGTATTGGTATGTTTTATTAGCATACATTATGTCTAGCTGAATAGCTGATAACATTTGAAATCCTAAGAAATATAAAATCAAAGATGACTGAAGAAGCACATAAAAAAAAATGTGTCAGCTTTATTTTTATTTTTATTTTTATTAAAAAATTAATATATTGCTATTGAGTATTATTTGACATAATTATAGGTTTACTTCCGGGAAGGGGGGGAGTGGGTCATGAAATTATTAATCAATATTTAAAAAAAACACAATATTGTAAAACCAATAGATTCTTTTCTCAAGATCCAAAAAGTTCATTAGGATCTATGATCTATCTGCCATATTACTGGTGGTATGGCCAATTTTTTTACACCCAGGGGGGGGGGGGTCTAAATGCAGCACTGTCTGTTACTTACTACTTATTAGTCCACTAAAAATCAAAAGTTCCAAAATGATTAGGTATGTTCAATGTTTATCATTTCCACTGTAACGATACTATCTGCTGAATTCTTGAATTGATTAATTGTAAATACATAAATTAATTAAGTCATATATTGTCGATTATACGCCTCGTGATTCGACTCACGTATGTTCGATCAACAGTTATAATATAAATCAATAATAATCGACTGCTTTTATATTATAGTGCTCACTGCTCTCACTAATTTAGCAAGGGGTTTTATCATTCATTTTATTTCACAACAACTATTATGTTAGATTAATATTGATTATTACCATTATTATCATTATAATTATTATTATTATTGTTCTATGTTATTACAATAACATATTGATAATTATATTGATAAGACCCCTAGTTACCTCGAAGATGCCTCAAAGTAAAATAATGTTCAGGCACGTTTGATAAGAATATCTGATTGCCCATCCGTTCTTTTATTATCTACGGCTGAAACGCTTGGACAGTGGTTCGAAAAATGGCGCGGCCGGCGACGGACGACCACCACACTGATTGCGGCACTCGCTGATAAGATCGATAACAGCGGCTTGTCGGTGGTGAACAATAGTTTGTTATTGTTATGGTTCGCTAAGATTTCGTTTGATGTTTTGCTTTTGAAAATAATATAATAATACCTATAACATTGTTTCCTCCACTCCGTAGTCCTCTCGTTCGCGGTTCACTTCACGTTGGAATTGTTTTTATTCCTCTCTCTTGTCAGTTTCGATTATCGCGGTTGTCACGTCTTGTCGGACGCACGCGCATACAGATCGATATCGACGGTCGTTACGATATTATCGTCAAACATTATCATAGTCGTTGTCGTCCCGTGGCCCTTCGAATCGCCGCCGAATGACGGCTGCCACACCGGTGGTGGTGGTGTTCGCCGACGGACCTGACAGAGAACGTCCGACGGCCGTCAAAACTGCCGACAGATTTCCAGGGCGGGCGACGGACGAGATACGATTGCAGTACTCACGACTTCGTGCCTAATTATTTTTGTGTGTCGTCTGTAGTGGGTACCTAGAGTTAGTCGTTGTTTCAGAGAGAAAAGGAAATACCTACGTGAGTAATATTACTTAGGTACTACACATCACTCGGTTGCTCTAGGTATTAATATCATACCATAGGTACGATGACGACTGATGACCAATTATATTGGGACCTTTTCGTTAGACGATTCATACGGCTGGGGCTCCTAGATTCCTATTTGTCTGCTCGGACCTAATTGGATTCGACCAATGACACTTTATAGTCATGTCATAATAGTGCTATAACATTTCATACCTACCTATATAACTATAAATTTATATTAAGTATATTTACTCATAATTTAGGATTAAGGCGAACATTTTCACACTGTTCGCTTAAATTTATTCATTTTTGATTAATTTTTGTATTAATAAATTTGAAGTAAAAAGCTCTAAGTACCTACTTACTATATTTTTTTCAAAAATCACTACTAACATTTTACAACATTTGGTGCTAAACAAAAACTTAGGTATATTCTTAAATCTAGACACTAATTATTATAATTATAGGAAGTACCTAAACATTAATTTGATGGTTGATTTATAGAATCTCAAATTATTAAAAACACACGTTTAACCAAAAACCTTTATCTCTTCAATTTGTAGAGGTACAGCATTAAATTGAATATTTATATTGAATACCTAGGAGGTACTCACAACTCACCTACCTAAATACTTTTTTTTTCTTGTTACAAGTTTTATTTTCAGAAAGTTATTACTTATTGCTTATGACAACTTACCAGTTATTTATAAAATATTGATAGGCATCTTATTAATATGTTTTTATACTCAAACCTAGATACTCTTCTAATAGCCATCTCTACTAAAATAGGTAAAGTTGTATAATATACCTAATAAAATAATCTTTCTATTAAAACTGAACACAGATATAATACTAGACAAATATCTAATATCAAAGTACCAACTATGTACACAAAATTAACAGAATCCTTTACTTATATATATCGGTCCAGAAATGTGCCATATATTATCGTTAGAAATTAAACATAATACCTAATTTTTTTATAACTTTTAAAAAAAAATTACACTGGCTACTACTAGGTAGAACAAAATATAGATAAACCTATAATAAATGTATAGGGCTATTGCATCGCTTAATGCATTAATCAGATGATGACTTTGGTAAATATTGATAAAGTTTTATAGTTTTATATTATATTATTTAATTTCAAGATTTTATACATAATATTACATTATACCAACATAAATACCGAGAAAAAAAATGTATAATATGTATTCACTATTAAATTAATTTGTATTCCAATTATGAACTCATGGGCTCTGACACAAGCATTTCCTGTAGGGCTCATACCTTCTTGAAGAGTAAATATAAAAAAATAAAAACAAAAAATATACCCAAGTTAGTCCAAAATACCTATCTATGTTTTTGACTACTAAGTTTTATACTTATAAGTTATAATTAATCTGGTTGTTAAAACATATTCTTAGGTTATCTATTAGATCCATCTTATTTTAGTCTTATTGCATGAAAAAGTACATTTCTGTTATGTCTATGTCTCAGTACCCACTTTCAATTTGAATAATATCATTACATAATAATAATAATAATAATAATAATAATAATAGGTATGATACTATGATATATAATGTATTGCATCCAAAAATCCATCTCAACCTTAATTGCTCTTTAATTTGTTACTTAAAAACCCATTAAATTTGTTTTTCGTAATAGTTGACTCTGATTAATTACTCACTTGTTTGTTTCAATAGTCCATGAACACAACGTGAACATAACGGCCAATCGGTCGCAATGACAAAGAAATTCGAGTTCAATTGGCAGATCCCTGTTCCTGATGTGTTGCTACAAGGTTGTTTGTTTGACCGCTGGTCTGAAGAAAAAGACAACGTTGAAATTGAAAATGGCTGTTTATTTAAGGTTGATGAATATGGATTTTTCATCTATTGGAAAAGTGAAAATCGAGTAAGTAATATTTTAAAATAATAAATAATCAATAGTATCAGCATCTTTAAATTTATTTGAATACTTTTTCTTAAATTTTTAATTGTAATATTTCCTTCAAAAATGTATTTTTTTATTACAATGATTTTTAATACCTCAAATATTTATCTAATTGTATAAGTATATTTGTAATTTAATCATTAATAATTAATTATATTTATAATTGTAATTTAGATTTATCTAAATATATTTCTCTATTTTTAGGATGGGGACGTCATTGAGTTATGCCAGGTCAGTGACATACGCTCTGGAGGATTACCTAAAGTAAGTTATTTTTAAATACAAATTGTTGACTTTAAAATATAACATTTTGAGACCACAATTTTTTCACTTGTATATCTGTCTTAGTTTTGAACTGTTCCCTTGAAAGGCGCCATACTCGCCTTTGTTTTCTCCAACTGACAAATGTAAAGCACAGCAAACCCAACTTTCTGTTGTTAGTTTTAAATTATGAATTTACTCAATATCAAACTTGAAGTTAAGAACATTATCTATGTTTGTATGTTAGTTTTTGATGCTTGATTTTTTAAGTTAGGAATGAGTGTATAAATGCTAATAACTAGCTTAAAAATTAGAATATCATTGACAAAAACTATATTTACGCATAGATAATGTTATGTTCTTACCAATAAGTTGTTTTCTATTTGATAAACTCACTCTTATATTAAAACAAATTATTGCTTTAATCAATTGATACATTACTTAGCAATATATTGGTTGTACTGAATGCAAAATGTCTATGTTGTACTTTTGTAAGACTGAGACAACGTGTCTGTGAAAATGTGAATCCCACACTTAATGTAAAATACTTTTATTGCTTTTAGGATACCCGACAACAGCAGCAGTTGATAAATAAACATGGCGATACCTTGGAAGAGAAATCCCTAACTATATGCAGCAACACGGATTACATCAACATAAATTATCAGCACGTTATTTGTCCAGATGCTGCTACAGCTAAAGTAAACAATACTGAATAATTATATCATTTAACACAATTTAATTTATAAAATTATGTATTAATATTAAACTATCCAACAAATTATTCAAAATTATTTTAATGATAATATTACCTAGAACTTTACTACGCACTTTAGAAATTTTAAGTTAATATAATACAAAACTATAGTGTAATGAAAACACGGAGTGCTGCATTATATTACTTAACAAAATCATTAAAAATTATTTGAAAAAAATGTATGTGAATCAATATCTTGGTTATTTAATGGGTTACCTACATATTCCTATATTAGTAATGTTTAACATATACAAGAGTTTATTATCCTATAAATTTATATCAATAAATAGTAACTGAAAAATTATATCATGGTTCTTTACCAAATATTAACTTGGTAGGCTTCTTATCCACAAAAAGCAATAGATTTTAATTGAGTTGATTGGTTGTATCATTCATCTTTCAAAAATAATTTTAACGGGATACAAGATACTTTTTCATGTTTAATTTTCATGAAAGTGTTTTAGAACCATCCACGTTCGAGTAACAGTTTTAACTTATTAATTCCCCAAGGAAATAATAAATAAATCACAATTAGATTACATTTTTATCTACCTTACTTAAAATTACAATACTGAAGTTGAATAAACTATGTACTATTTAATTGAATATGTACTACATGATACAAATAATTAATTCATACTACATTTGGAATCAATTTGTAGTTAATTATTGTATGTATTATTTATATATATTCATGATCGTCGATTTAGAAATCAATATATTTTGTTGTTTATGATCATATTATTTTTATTTTTGAATTAAAAAAAATATATAACATTACTTTAAACACAAATAATTAATCTAAAAATTATAATGGTACAGTAGCATTAAAAATAGGCAACAATATTGTCCAATTTAAAATGAATTATTTTTATTAATAAATATAAAAAAGTATATTATATAAACTATTAACTAATAATAATTTAATAACTAAAAATAAAAATAAAACTTGAATTAGTGTAGATGATATGCATTTTTGATTACTAACTTTGTAAATTAATTTGTTTATAAAAAATAATGTTATTTATAATTATTTATTTTAATAGTTTGAAATTGTTATGAACAATTTTAAGTATTAGAATTTGTATTTAAAATATTGTACTATCAATTATTGAATAAATTCCTAATTATTATGTATTTTTTATTTCAATATAGCAATGGCAAGAAGGTCTTCGTAAGATTACACATAACAACAAAATGAACAATGTTTGTGTACGGACCAATCTTATGAAACAGTAAGTTTATACTACTTTATGTTATATAGAATATACATTATTTATACAAAATAAACTTATTCTGTGTTAATATTAATATGTTATAGTTGGATGCGATTAGGCATGTTGGTGGATCCAAAAGGTAAAGTTCCTGTAAAAGTAATCGCTAGAACATTTGCTTCAGGTAAAACTGAAAAAATGGTTTACCAGTGTCTGGCTGATCTCAACTTGCCTAGTGGAAAAGTATAATAGAATGAATAATAATTAAAAGAATAACAATTATATTTGTATTAATTATATTAATATTTTAGAATGATACTATTGAGCCATCAGATTTCACATTTGATAAGTTCTATGAACTTTATCACAAAATATGCCCTAGAAATGATATTGAAGAACTTTTCCAGTCAATGTAAGTATTAAATTATTAAATTATTTTTGCAGTGTCAATATAAAAAAAAAAGTGGGTTAGTAGGTGTTGCTCTGCAGGTTACAAGTGGGTCACTGTAATGGATGGTGTTAAATTTGAATTCAATGATATAATATCATTGTATACGAAAAACGGTTCTAAGCTGAGCTAAGTGTAGATATTTTATATTATATTTATATTGTTATTACTTATTATTAATATGATAGCCGGTAAGTTGAATTAACATTATAAAATTACAACAAAATATTTAAAATCGTTATTCTTGGTTATTTAACAAGGAATTTTTTCCAAATTTTATCATAAAATAACTATAAAAAAAAACGTGTGCTCATATTTTTGAGATTTTTTCGTTGCAGAATAGCCTACTTACATGGAACATTGTTTTTAATTTTCAATATTTAGCTATAAAAATTTAACATTTTTAACTACAAATTATTTTTGAATTTTGTTAAAATTCAAACTTTAAATGCTTCAAAAAATATATAGTGCCTAAGTAATATTAATACTTTTCAACTGCTATTGTATCAGGTTTTATTTCGATAAACGATGGGAGCTAGAGGAGAAATAATGGTAACCGTGGTTCCTCCTCTGGCTCTCGTACCATGGGGAAAAAAAAGTTAAAATATAACTTTATTTTAATTTTAAATATTGTTGCATATCTATTTTTCAATACTATTTTAATATTTTGTTTTTTAGCACTCAAGGAAAAGCTGAAAATATCAGTTTGGATCAATTTATTACCTTCCTAAATGAGAAACAGCGAGATCCTCGTTTAAATGAAATATTGTACCCTTTGTATGATGAAAAGAGAGCAATTGAAATTATCAACGACTATGAACCATCTGATGAGGTGAAGAATGAAAGTAAGCAATTTCAAAGTTAATATTTTATTAAAATATTGACACAATAGTTCAGAGGTTCCCAAACATTTTAGATAATGTTTAAACATGGGAAACCCATAACATTGAACATATATCAACATTTGTAAGTGACCGACTAAAAATTATAATTATGCATATAGTTGAGAACCTCTGGAATAGTTTATTACTAACCAAACATTTATATAATTTAATCAGAAATATTATTTAGAATGTAATTTATTATTATCAAACTTTAAAATCAAAGTTGTCAACTGTTGGTACATATTTTTATAAGAATATGTATTTTTTATTATTATTATTATTATTACTATTTTTAATAAAAATATATACAAACATTTAATTGGACTGCATTATATTTTGGTATTCTTAAAAGCAGACAAAGCAATATCAATTGTCTGTTAAAAAAATTATAAAAGTATATAAATTTACAAAAAAAATGTATTGTATAACAATTTAAGATAATTGGTTGATATAATTTTAGTAACATTCATCACAGTAATACATGACAGATCAAAAACCAAGGTATTGCCATGGTACATGCAAATGGCTGTTTGAAATATATTTTAGTTAGTAGATTACATTTTCTGTGAATTTAATATTTTAACTGGAACTAATGTAATATGTTTAATGTTTATTTTGAGGTAGGTATATTCGATGATTTAGGCATATCATATTTTGTAACATTGATTCAGTTATTTAAAAACATACAAATAAAGAACTGTCATCATTCACATTTTTTTGAAATTCTTCGTTGTTAATACTTTTCTTTCTCTGCGCTCTACTCATTTTTTCCATTACCTTTAGTAGTACACCATTCTGATTGGGAAACATAATTGGTTGATTATTTAACACTTCTTTTGCACTCTCTGCTGTCATGAAAGTCACAAATCCGGGCACAGTTTCTGTTGTAGGTTCCTGGTTTTTCTCTGTGTTTATAATTTGTGCATTTACTATTAAACCCCAAGTGCTGAAAAATTGTTTCAACTCATCAGAAGTAACATTAACTGGAATATCGCCTACAAACAACTGATGACTGGTTGGAAGGTATTTGTTATCCCTGTATTGGTATGACTCTTTCTTCTCTTTGACGACTAACCATACTCCATTTTTATTCGGGTATGTTATTGGCCGGTTTTTTAATACTGCCTGGGTGGACTCTGATGTAGCGTATGTTACAAAACCATAGTTCACATTTCTCGTCATAATTCTCAGGCTGTATAGCTGACCATATTGTTCAAAAAACTGACTCAAGTCCTGAGGATTTGTATTGGCTGGTATACCAGACACAAACAACTGATTACTTCTAGGTGGATATAACATTTTATTATATTGACACACAGAATGCATTTTTCTATTATATGTTTGATTTCTCAATTTTCTTGTGCATGTTACTACTTTGTTATTGCCTATATTGAGCTGTGCTCTGTGATCTAAATAAAATAGTGTGTCATTTTTTATTATACATTCATTTTTAGTATTACGATCCAGAACGATTGTCTGTGAAAATCTTCTCTGGTCACAATTGTGTTTAGTCAAGTCACCAACAACAACTATTACTATATAGTTATAGAGGTTTTGAGTGTTTACTGAAAGTATATTAGTGTTACATCCTTTATAGTCCAGTTGGACTACACAATCATGTATATCTTTTTGACCAACCACAAATTGAGTTTCAGTGGTCACTTTGTGGTGCACAAATATCGAATTTTTTTCATAATAATTACTTAAATTATGTGGACATTTACTGAGTGTTGTGTAATATTTACGTACAAAATTGTTGCCAAATGTTTTGAGATCTAAATCAGCATCCATATTCTGATTTGTATTACTACATAATACTATATTTTCCATAAATTATTTCAAGTTTTAATACTGGTATTTATATAGTTACATTCAGTATAATATGAATTAATACTTAATATTTAATTCAGGCCAGCATAAAAGTAATAATATTTTTTTTAGAGCAATTATCAAAAGAAGGTCTTATAAGATATTTAATGTCTGATGAAAATGCACCGGTGTTTTTGGATCGATTAGAATTCTACATGGATATGGATCAACCTTTAGCTCATTATTATATTAATTCATCTCATAACACATATTTATCTGGACGCCAATTTGGTGGCAAGTCTAGTGTGGAAATGTATCGTCAAACACTTTTAGCTGGATGCAGGTGAGCATATTTCTATACAATTTAAGTTTTTATTTTAATTAAATTACATTTTGGTTTTTAATACCTATCTTGAAAATCCATAGATGTGTTGAACTTGATTGTTGGGATGGTAAAGGTGAAGAAGAAGAACCGATTATTACCCATGGGAAAGCTATGTGTACAGATATTCTATTTAAGGTATAACTATTATTTTTAACAATGTGATATTAAGTATATTTTCCAGAATTAGCAGATAGTGCTCAAAACAATCATAACCATTAGAACTCAATATGTCCTAATCGTAATATGTACATTGTATAATTATTGTGTTTATTTTGGCTATATTTAAAGCAATGTAAATTGAAAAAAAATGTGAAAAAGTGGGTGCCGCTCTGCTGTAAAGTAGGTTACAAATGGGTCAATGCAATGGATGGTGTTAAACTTGAATTCAATGATGTAATATCATTGTATATGAAAAATGATTCTGGGCGAAGGCTGTCAGTCAGCTTATATGATCTATTACTAAGTATATTTGATGGTATTATTGTGAATAAAGTTATTTATTTATCTATTTACGTGGAACCTTGTTTTAATTTTCAATCCTTAGCTTTAAAAGGTGAACATTTTATAAATTTTGAAATTTTAAGTTTGATATATTATGTCAAAATTTGAACTTAAATGCTTATAAAAAGAAAATTGTGACTATGCATTATTAATATTTTTCAATTTTTGTTGTAACAATATATTAGCAACTTTGTATTATATTTTCAAGCTTTCATATCCAACAATTAAAATTTTATTGACATTCACAGAAAAAAAAAATAAAAATATTGGAAACTTTTGTGAACTTTAAATGTCAATCTCCCAAATACACCAACTAGATTCAATTTCCCATCGAACAAGATACTTTACTGTTGAAAAAAATCAAAACTGCCTGAAACGGTGATGGCAGACACTAACATGAAAAAAATAAAAATAAAAAACACATTGTAAAACCAATATATTCATCCTCTCAGAATCTAAAAATGAGCCAATGTGAATTAAAATTTTGAAAATGCAGATATTTTTGAAATCATAAAGTTTAGTGTTATTAAAAAAAAAATTTTTATCTTATCTTGCTCTAAAATAAATTTCAAAAATGTGTGATCAATCTTTGGTACTTTTGTTAAAATTAGGTTAACAGTTTAGTATAATATTTTATAGAACATATAATTTAAGGCTGTCTTTTCTTATTAAAATATACTAAATAATTGTTTAATTTTCGTGTTTTCCAAACTTAAATTTTTAAAAGATTGATCATATTATTTTTGTTTTATTTTAAGAATAATTTGAGTTCTATGTATACTTAAAAGTTAAAAACAATTACCATGAGCATATTTTGAACATTATCTTATATTATTATGTTTATTACTACTTAATTTTAGACAATTTACAAGTATTTTGTTTGATTACATTTAGGATGTAATTTATGCTATTCGAGATACAGCATTTGTAACATCTGACTATCCAATTATTTTATCATTTGAGAATCATTGTTGCAAAAGTCAGCAATACAAACTTGCCAAATATTGTGATGAAATTCTTGGAGATTTATTAATGAGAGAATGCTTACCTGATTTTCCAGTAAGTTAACAATTATTGTTTTAATGCTTATTGATCTTGTTTTAATAATGTTTTATTTTTAAGTGTGATCCAGGAGTGCCATTACCTCCCCCATCATTACTTAAAAGGAAAATCATGATTAAGAATAAACGGTTAAAAACAGAAGTAGAAAAAAGTGAGTTAGAGTTGTTTAGAAAAGGTCAGTTTGTCATTGAAGATGAGGAAAAAGAAGATGCAACTGCAGTGACTTCAAATCCACCTGAAGAAAAAAAGGTAATACTAGGCTTCAAGAATAATTGGTATTATATACTTCTATTAATGCATATTATTATTATTATCATTACTTACTACCAGTTTCTGATGATCATCATATGCCATAGGTCTTTCGTAACAAAATATTACTGGACTTATAAAATATTTAACTCATCTTTAAGTAGGTTTAAATTGTTCTTGTATGTCATTCATAAGATCTTTAAAGGCAAACTGACATTATGTCTGAGGAGTACCTCTTGAAGTTGCCTATCTAATAATGGGATTGCACCATTTGTCTTAATATTATATTTAGACTTGATATGTCACCAAAGACTTGATTGTTTGACCATGTCAGTTCTAATAGGAGTATATAAGCAGTGTTAATTTAATGCCGAATTTACACTTTCTTTCAATCACTAGTTCCTGACACTGTTTCATTTTTTTAATAATATAGGTAAACATTCTTTTTCTCTTTTCTTAATAATAAATGTAATATAACATATAAGTCAAATGCGCATTTTGCATACTTTACCACTATGGCACTACCAAACATAATTATTTAATTTCCATATTGTATTATTACATTATTTTTATTACTATTTTTCAAACACAAGGTTGAAGTACCAGATGTAGGAACAGGTACTGAAGGTGCTGAGGCTCCACCGCCAATACAATATACTGGATCAACTACAAACGTACATCCATGGTTATCTTCAATGGTTAATTATGCCCAGCCTATCAAGTTTCAGGGTTTTGATGTAGCTGAAAGTAAGTTTGATAAATACTGTAGTTCTTTCGTTTAAAATTTGTTTAAAATGTTTTTTTTATTTTTAAAGAAAAGAATATTCATCATAACATGAGTTCTTTTGCTGAAAACACTGGACTTGGGTATTTGAAATCTCAAGCAATTGAATTTGTAAACTACAATAAAAGACAGATGAGCCGTATATATCCAAAAGGAACCCGTGCTGATTCTTCAAACTATATGCCACAAGTAAAATTACTCATTTTTTATCATAATAACTTATTAATGTCAAAAATATGTATTTCAACTTTTAACAATTTTTTTATCATTTTAATATTAATATAATGTTAATTTTTAGGTTTTTTGGAATGCTGGTTGTCAAATGGTATCATTAAATTTTCAAACTGCTGACTTGCCTATGCAGCTTAACCAGGGAAAATTTGAATACAATGGTAACTGTGGATACTTATTGAAACCAGATTTCATGCGCAGAGCAGACCGAAGCTTTGATCCATTTGCAGAATCTCCTGTGGATGGTGTGATTGCTGCCCAGTGTTCGGTTCAAGTGATTGCTGGCCAATTTTTGTCTGACAAGAAGGTTGGTACTTACGTTGAAGTTGATATGTATGGCCTTCCTACAGATACTATACGTAAAGAATTCCGTACCCGGATGGTACCTAGCAATGGTTTAAATCCAGTCTACAACGAAGAACCATTTTTATTTAGAAAGGTAATTTGCATTTTTTTTTTTATCATATTACATACAGTGTAGTATAAAGATTTTAAATTTTTAAATGTCATTTATGCACAAAATGTCTGATTATCGAGTGTATATATTATATTAATTTCTATAATTTCTATAATATTATACTTTAGGTAGTGTTACCAGATTTGGCAGTTCTCAGGATTGGTGTGTATGAAGAAAATGGAAAACTATTGGGACAAAGAATTTTGCCTTTGGATGGTCTACAAGCTGGCTATAGGCATATATCATTGAGATCAGAAGCCAATTTTCCAATGGCTCTTCCTATGTTATTCTGTAACATTGAATTAAAAATTTACGTTCCTGATGGTTTTGAAGGTGCGTTAAATAATTTATTTAGTTGTAATTTTTTTCCTCTTATGGGAATCATTATAAATTTTTTAAAAATATTTTGATATAATATATTATATTATGATCTATACTAGTACTTAATATTATACATAAATAATCTAAAAAAAAAAATCAACTTTTAAATGCCCAATCGATTACCGAGAAATACTTATAAAAATAAAAAAAAAAGATTAGGTTTAATATTATAAAAGCTATTGAGTGGGCTATGTTCAATTGTGAGCAAATAGTATGTTTTTAAACGTCTATTAAGATTTAAGAGAACGTCACACCAGCATGTTTTGTCTCCATCTTATAAATACACAACATAACAAAAACTGTTTTTCGCGGGACATTATTTTGCTCTCCTAGATTTTAGTAGAATTACCAACTTCTATAACGCATAAGGAAGAACTTTATCTGTGTTGAAGTATTTTAATTTTTTTGTTAGCACTAATAACCAATAATTGTTAATAATTAGTTGAAAAAAAACCTAATGTTCTCAAACCGATAACTTTAAATGTATAATTTATGTTATATAAATAATAAAAACTCTAATTTCAACTAATTATTAACAATTATTGGTTAGTGTTATCAAAAAAATTAAAACATTTCGACACAGATAAAGTTCTTACCCTATGAGTTGTAGAATTTTGGTAATTCTACTATAAATACATACGGACTAAAACTGTCCTGCGCATAACAGTTTTTGCTGTGTTGTACATATTATTTATGACGGAGACAACACATCCGGGTGTGACGTCCTCTTAATATTTAGAGCCAAGGATAATAATTGTATCATTATTTTCGCGAACTCGTTTCTATAGTTTAATTATGAAAAAAAAAATTGTGCGCAAAAGCGACCACATCTCAGCCGAGAATTAGATAACATTGGATATTTTATTAGTCTTTAGTTTTTTGAAAACCTGTTCCGCGATACCGTTGGCCGGTGGGGATGGCAATAATATAATTTCCGAGCGAAGCCGTTTAGAAACTGCACACCCATGTATTCCCATTACACTCTATACAACCACCATCACCAGTCACCTCCACTCTTTCACCAATTATTATTACGACAACTTAGGTACATTATTATAATTATTAAATGAATGATGATAAATATTACACGTAACTTTCCCTCCGCCACGCATGTAATGGTTTACCTACGCAAAAATGATTATCAAAACCAAGAAGTTCCTGTAGGTGCTGCTGTTGAAATCATAGCAACAGTTGGCCACGGTTTCACGAAAGCGCTTAACAATCGAAATTACCTACACAAATAAAGGCGCTCTTATACTGTCAATTGTCAGACGGATTTATCGGTAGGACATTTTTACAAATTTTAAATTTTAAAATCTAAAATTCTATCTTGTTTCTCGAGTGCTCATATTATGTATCTTTTATGTATATCGTAGTTATTTTCTAATATTCGAATATGTGTACGGTGTACCTTATTTTTCCCATTTATCAAGCGAATGCGTTATGATTCGAATTCATACATCGCCGTAGAAAGTATAATATAATTTTAAAATAAAAAAACATCTATTTTTCGATTTTTGGGATTTTCCTGCAAACCAGAGAATTATACCTAGACATATTAAAACAGCGTTTCAATTTATTACTCTTTATACCTACATACAATATTCAGGCGATCGTCTAATATTTTTCGAATTCAATTTTCAAATTGATAATTACTTGACGCCGATAAAAAATTAGATCGATGCCAGTCCAATCATTTTTCGAGTATATCAGTATCGGAATTTCGTATATTTATTTTCGTTGTAAAATCATTAGAGTCCTTATATCAAAAATCTCTAATAATAACCATCAGTAACACAATATACTAGGATAGTTACAGTATTTAAATAATTATTGAATAATTTATTTTGACAAGATCAATTTTGGAAGGCTCAATATTGAGTTGACCCCTTTATACATATTTTCATTAGTTCTTATTTTTAGTCCATCAACTATTCATACATTTTAGACTTAAAGTTTAGTTTAAACAAATTATTAACAAATAATATTCAAATATTTTAACTTTTTTTTTTATTCTAACGGTTTAAGGTGATAAATCCTTCAAATTTAGTGAAATTTATTTCAAATTGTATATATCATATCATATACAAATTAAAAATATAACATATTATTTACCTATTTTTCAAGGTATACTTCAGAAGATCAAATTTTCTTCAGGGACAAATGAATAATAAACATATTTATTATTCATATTGATTTTTATCATTTGTGTATAACATTATGTCTTCTATTTTTTTTTTTTATATAGGGTTAATTGTCAGTTATTCCTTGTATAATAAATGTTGATATTATTATGCTTCATGGTGAACGATTATATATTAATTAGTTGGAATCACTAAACGTTATATTGTATGTAATTGTAGATTTCATGGCTGCTTTATCTGATCCAAGAGCATTTTTGTCAGCACAAGAAAAGCGTGCACAACAGATGAAGGCAATGGGTATCGAAGAAACCGATATAAACACCAAAGATATTTTAGCTGGTAATGCAGGAGAAGGCGAGAAGACTGGTAAAAAGGGGAGCAAAAATAAAAAGTCTGATGAACCAAAGAAAGGTAAATGTTAAAACTCAAAATATCTTTTTATAATTTCATTCCTTTGTTCCCAACTATATGGGGTCAGCCACTCTTCATATAGTTCCATTCCTTCCTTAATCTTCCTCTCCCTATCTTTCCTTCTACATTCATTTCCATTGCCACACTCACTTCTTCCATGTCATCTGTCCTCCTCATAACATGATCAAACCATCTCAGCCTATTCTATTTTAAAATAATTAGGTATACTCAAATAATACTATTTTGTTGTAGAGGAAGAACTGAAATTTGAAAATATAAACCTCGAGTACCTGAGAAATGACAAAGGGTTTCAAAAAGCAAGACGAAAGCAAGAAAAAGAATTAGAGACTTTACGCAAGCGACAAGCTAAGGAAAAGTCTGCTATACAAAAACATCAATGTACATCTGTGGAAAAAGCCGTAAAAGGCAAAGAGTGAGTGACAAGTTGTAATATTAAAACAGGAGATGAGTTTTCTTTTATTTCCTAACATAATATTATATCTTAGTAAAACTGAAGTGATCAATGATGGTGGTGTTAAAAAATTGGTGACTGAGCAAATGACTCAGTGGTCTGAAATGGTTGAACGCCATAGGCGAGAGAAATGGGCCTTACAAAAACAGCAGGCTACTGAACAGCAGGATGCCCTTATAAAACTTATGGAGAACCTACAAGCTGCACAAATGAAGCAGTTGGAAATTCGTCACGAAAAGTATGAATCGACTTTTTTCTTACACACAGTGATACTAAACAGACATTGCAATCAAACTTGTTGGACATTTAATTGTTTTCAGAGATTTGAAAGAGATGAACACCAGACAGGCTAAAATATCTGTGGAAGTGATGAAAGAAGTGATGAACGATAAGGCATTGAAGACTAAAGGTGATAAGGACAGACGATTAAGAGAAAAGAAACAAAATAACACTAAAAAATTCATGGACGAGAGGAAATATGCTCAGGTAAAACATTTGACTTGATTTTCTATGGAAGTATGAAGCAAATTAAAAACAGCAAATTTGTGGTTTTATTGTTAATATTATGCTAAAAATCGATTGTTACAGATTAAACAAGCTAAAGATAAGGATAAGTTGCAGGCAAAACACGAGAAGCAAAAGCAAGAGTTGGTTAAAGAAATAAACAATGTAGGTTTTAATGTTACCCGGTTTAAACTCGACTTATTGTTGTTGTCTTTTCATATAACCTTAGATATTCGATCTGTACATTTTAGCTTTTGGAGATGTACAAGAACGAGGAGATCGAGTACGAGCTGAGCAACAAGACTGAGTTTTTCGTATGATGCCACAACGACAACGTAACGAATAATGACTCGCGTGTCGTTGCTACGGCTATCGTGCATGCCCATTTTATTATGATTTATAATAGATTAAATTGTTTATACATTTTTCACCCAGTAACTAAAATAATTAGAATATGAACTTTACTATATTATTGTCTAGTATAAATAAACATTGCGGTAGACCCAGTGTAATGTACAATATTTTGAAAAGGTCAACCTAGTCAATCCTTTCTGACCGTCGTTCTATGGCCTAGAATAATAAAAATTTTCCAGTGGACATTTTTACGTGTCAATATAAAAATATTGTTTTAGTTATAAATCATAAATTCTATAATAATTATTATTATTATTATTATTATATATATAATATATATATATACATATTATGTGGTTGGAACTATAACTTTTATGTATGTGTTTTTCCTTTTATTTTATAGTTAGAACATTTTATTTTTTTTGATTTTTGTTCCGTACATAATTTTAAGTCATTGATTGTATTTTAATTTCCTAATTTGATGTTTACTTATTTGTTGGCTAGTGTTTTAATATTATACTATATTATGAGATAATAAATACAAGCTTTGTTTTAAATAGAACCCTATACTCCTAAATGGTAATACCCAGCTTTTATGATTAGGAACCAATAAACCATTGGGTTAAGACTTACTAGATTCATGTACAAAGGTACCTACGCTCAGAATTTCACTTTGACGAGTTTAATGTATTACGACCACCTAGACAACAAACTTACATGGGTCACTCATATAAAAACTAAGAGAAAATCCTTAACATCAGACTCCAAAAACTTCGACACTTTCTCAAATCAAATCTTGACTGTGAGTGTTATTTGTTTCGTTTTTCAACCCCAATAGATTGCTATGGGATGGATCACACATGAATAAATCATAATCAATTTCGTTTTGGCTCGAGAAAATCGAATAATTTCTTTGTTTATAAATAGGTTATAAATAGGTTTGTCATTGATCATAGAAAAAAAAAAAAAATAACAATTTCTATGGACTAGTCAACCCGCCATGCGTTGCTAATTGTTATATAGATTTTTAAATGAATGAATAATATTTAATTACTTGTTTGTCATTCAAATGTTTGATAAAAGGTAATGTCCCGTATGTTTGTAACTATTATATAGACTCAAAAATAAAATTGATTCATCTACTTATTTTTTTTTTTAGAATGTATTGGTAGGTATACTTAACTAAAGTCTAAAATCAACTGATTTCAAATTATTTCAAATTGTAATAATTCATTAAATATATTTAAAATATATAAGTCAGATAATTGTCGTTGTAATATACTATTATCTTTAATGACCTTAACTAATTTTTAATTCATCGCCCCCACCTCCCCTATATCACTAAAGTACCTCCATAGTTGCGCCTATACGTAGCTATAATGCCTGTATAAATACGCCTTAAAGTCTATACCTAATAATAACAATATGTTTATTTATTATTTATTTTCTTACCTTAAACATACAGCCAAACGATGCCTAGGTGGTATGCAATTCCTAAAATTGGTGTCTTGTTTTTGTAAGTAATTTTAAATTTTTTAAGTAAAATGTCGAACGTATTCATTGACATCCTTAAGTATCCATGGAATTTGGTTTCGTCGTCAATAAGTTCTTTATATAAAGTGTGAAATTCACTTTCAGTTTCACGCTTATCCATGCTGGGTGAACCCAATACTTACGATCTTTTTTTTCCTCGTCGGCATTGAGCAATAGAGGTATTATAGCAAGTTCTTCAGTTGAAAAATCCATTTCTATTGACTAAAAAGTTCAATTTAAATTATATTAACTAAATACTGTCACACAGCTCCATGTTAAGGGGAAATAGGAGCATTTGCCCCCGAGCGCCCCAGTTTTTTAAAACTGTGGTCCACCGGCTCAATATAAAACATCCCTAGGTAAGGTTTTTTATTTAAAGAGGGAGGCGGCGAGGCGCTCACAAATTAATTCCCTTAGGCGCCAAATGACTTAACACGGCTCTACTCACACATTGTGATAAAAATTAATGAATAATTATCACACAAATAATAGGTAATATTAGCTTATGACTTACTTACTTACTTACTTACTAAAGGTTTGAAATTAGGTTTTTACTTGTTTTTAAACAAAAATCTTAGATTAACTTCACTCGAAAACACGTGAGCACGTGGTTACTAAGTTCGATGCCCCACATCAACTGATGACAAAATATTCTATTAACACGGACGGGGCACTGAATACCTGTACGGGCCGACCAGGACGTGCCGAAAACTGACACCGACCCGACACGGACACGTCCCTGAGGAGTGGGAATGGACCTTATTTACTCGGCGTGCACGACGTGATAATCGAAAAATAGAACAATTATTAATTTTTTTTTATTTTATACATACAACATATTAAAAAGGAATAATACATAAAATTAATTTATTCCTTAAAGCTAAGCTTGTGGCGGGACTGAGTTATTATAATTTCTTAAAATTACACCTTAAATTCTTAAACTATTACATACATAGGTACATACCTATATACTTTATAACTTATAATAAGAAACTAAAATTAGAGTTCACCTAACAACCTGCAGCTTACAATAGATTTTTTTATTTATTATATTTTTAGAATTCTTACAAACAGTTTGATAGGTAGGTATACATATACATTTTTTTTAAATGCATTGGCGTTTAATTAACATTTGACGGACCTAAATAATCCAGAAAATGTTCACCTTTTTTTTTGTTTCTGCAGTCCACTTGGATATTATGAGCTCTATTTTCATATCTTTTGATGTATTGATGTATTATAAATGTATTATTTTTTTTCCAGTGAATTAATATTGCTTGTACAATTTTTTGTTTATTTATTATAGTTTCTATGTTTCAAGATTAAACTCAAATATTGTTTTGGAAAATTTGTTTTATATAGGTAATAACTTATTTTTGCTGATTTTATAAATTATAATACTATAATAGAGATAAATTTATTTCTATATTTTATATAGTAATTACGTAAATTAGTGTTATTTGGATGTTTTTTCGACTTTGTTTAATAATTTATTCAACATATATGATTTTTATGATATCTATAATATAATGCATTTGACTTGTGGACGAATATGTGTGCGTATTTATAAGTGTGCATTTCTACAACTATAGGTTTTTAATATATATTATATTCTATTCTAGCAGCAGTCAGCTGATGTCAAATATTAGTTTAGGCGATACATCGAAAGTATACATTGTAGACGTACACTCTACAGTATACAATATTGTACATATTATTATAATGTATACTAATATGTATCATATTATTATATTGTGCAGTTCTCTTTGTTTAACCGATGACATAATAATGTAATAACGTAAAAACCTTAAAATATTGGGTTATTTGCAGACTAGCTGCAGTGTGCACAACAGTTGATAATATAATATTATGTAGGTATAAGATATAACGGATCGACAATTATTAATAAAACATAAAATTGGAATATATAAACTTATATGTTACATTCTTGTCTATGACTTAAAATAAAAGAACTAGTAAATTTCTTGATATTTGCAATTTTTTCAATATTATAGTTTAATTTTTATACTTAACATAAAACAGGTGGGCAAGTGGGTGTCGCTCAGCTGTACATGTAGGTCTTTGCAATGGATGATGTTAAATTTGAATTCAATGATATAATATCATTATTGTATACGGAAGACGATTCTGAGCGAAGGCGGTCAGCCTATGATATATAGAAGCCTTATGTTAAATTGTCAAGGTTTTTACCCAACAAACAAAATTTTATTGGCATTCATAAAAAAGATTTGATATTGTAACAATAAGCTATTTGTATTAAATTTTCAAGCATTTTGGCCCAGCGAATAAAATTCTATAAATAAAAATATTTATAATAAATTCGAAAAGGATCTAGGAACTAATACGGTTTCTATATTATATATTTCTATATAAATAAATAAATAAATAAATATATCTAAATGTATAAAAATGAATGTTTGTCTATATGTCACTGAATTCTTCCTAAACGGCTGGACCGATTTCCATGACATTTTTGTGTTTGTTTCAGTGGTGTCCTGGATGGTTTGGATTCACGATTGGACCAGGTAAGTCCGGGTGGTTCCATCCCGGAGAGTTGCCTCAAACAAGGATTTTTAGATTTACTGGTATATTAATGGTTGCTATTGGTTATAGGAGGAATAATAAGTATAAATTAGTATTTTTATTTTTGTTTATTGGTTTCCGTTGATAATTATTTCGTTTTATTTTTATTTGCTGTACATGCAATATTGCAATTTGAAAACAATATGACCCGACGATACTGATAATTTCACTAGTTATTTTTCGATCTTTAGTTGACGAAGATACAAATTCGCTCCAGGCACTTGATATTTTAAAAAACAACTCACAGATCATTTCATCTAACCATTGCTTCTAGAATAATGCTAACCATTGTCATGATAAAGCAGTATATACTGTTATTGTATAGTATGTCTGGTTTTAATTATTATTTTTTTTTGTTCCAATAGAATAGAAAAAATTAACATATTTATTTATTTTTTATTTATTTTGATATAATATGGAGATCACTATTCATTGGGCCTCACGGAGAAGTATCGTGTGGGGTAAAAAATATATAAAAACTATTAACTAGACTGCAATACATATTAAATATATCTAGGGAGGGGGAAGTATTATGATATATTATATTATAATGAAATCATAGGAAAATATAAACAAATATATCGTTTATTTTAGAGAAAAAAAAAGACGTAAAAATGATTTTGTCCAGGGCCCCACAAAAACCAGGGCCGGCCCTGCGTTGGTCAATATCGGGCAGATCAGGTATACAAGCATGCTTCAAATCAAATTTTCGCACATCATCGGCGTGTCTCCGGAATCCACAAGTGGTGCATATACTTAGTAGGTACTTTTATATACTGTCACACATTGTCCACAATCCGACGCAGTCAGATTGCCTATCTGTATGGGGGTGAGTTTCACTTACTGCAACGAGTTGCACACAAAATGAGTTGATCAATCATAATTTTTTAAAAGTTGTCATTTTTACGGGCAGCGAAGTGTGCGGGATCAGCTAGCTATATATAGTTACATTATAAATTACAATATTTTAATATATTATACTCAGTTATAACTTATGAGACGGTTTTACGACATCAACAAAAACTAATATGTAACTATATACCTGATTTACCGAAAGCAATGTTATAATAATATGACGTGAAGCGGCCATCAAATTTCAATTCCGTTGTTCTACCTGCGAACGCGTTCGTAAAATCGAAGTAATAAAAAGTAAAAAAATTGTTTTTTTAAATAAAAAGTAGGTGCATTATAATAGCAATATGTGTGAATAACATTAGGTTAATGTGTTGTAGGTATAATATATCCATATACATAATTACACGTACCCACACCATAATATGCAGACGCAGGGGTGTGATGTAATGTTCGTTGTTTTAAAACTATTGCTTGAATCGTTTTCATCTTTATTATTGTGAACGCATAGGCTGCATATATCGTATATATAATATAATATATGTTTATATCTATACGCACACATGTCATAATAATAATATATAACTATTAGTTGCACGCATCGCAATAAAACAAGACATTTTATGGTCTATATAATAATATACGCACGTTCCCGTTGTTAATATAGATAAATATTGTTTGGAAGCATATTATTATATTATAATATATAAAAACGTAAGTAATACGTATAATATTATTATTACAGCCCTCTCCTCCTCATCTGAGCGTATTATAGAGACACTGTCCGTGTGTGCTGGACCAGTGGCGGCGGCATCGGTAGCAGCAGTGGCATCGGCTCAACCAGTGGCGGCGTTATATATTAGTACCTATACACATAATAATAATAATAATAATATTAATATAATATCCAACTATCGCGCACTTTACAATATTATTATTATTATACTACCTATAGGCGTTATAGCGATATTATTATTATTATTATCACCATCGTTATTACCATTAGGTAGGTTTATATTATTATGTTATGTCGTGGAGTACCTCGCCGCGCGGCCACTTACATCTCGAGCTACTCGTTTTGACGGCGATATTCTGCCGCAATTACCGAGTGTTTTTTTTTTTTCAAGATAAGTGTTCAATTTTCAATACTTTGTTATCGGCGCCACCGCGATTGTGTGACCTGAAATCGAAAATCAAACATTCAATAAACTAATTTTTTTCTTAAAATCTCAATTAGAATCATAATAATATACAACAATTGCACTTATAAAAAATAATATAGTCGTGCAGGTACATGTGCCGTGTTCCGTGCATAATATAGGTATAATAGGTGCAGTGGCGTGGTGAACGGTAATTTCAGAGGCAGTTGCTTCTGAGATTTTTCTTAAATAGAGAGGTGGGTAGTATCCGGTGGGTGCTCTAGTCAATGTAATTTAATATACTAAATAGGTAGTCCATAATGATCTGAAATATAATTGGTTATATCATATCAATACATTATTATACATTAATACTTGGGATATTTGTAGCTTGCCTCTGGAAATTTTCAGTTCGTCACGCCACTGAATAGGTGTGACATATTATATAATATAATAACTATAATATTATTTTGATAATAATATAGATTTTGTCGAATTATTATTATTATTAATGTTTGTTTTCGATCGATTTTTAAGTAGGTGCTGATGACTGGTGTTGAAAACATTATAATACCGATGTTTATAAAACGAGATATTATAAATTATAATAACAGCGGAAAGGAAAACGTCTTTACTGTCGTGAGATTTCCTCTGTACACACCCTAATGATGGCCTGATACATGAGCCGTATGCAGAGTATATAGGTACCTACTTATGAATATTGCACGATATTCGCTAGGCATAGTGGCACAAGGTCAAGCGACTTTAACAGTTCAAATATAACATTGGAATAATAATATGATAGGTATGTAAATGTGTACACATTATTAGCTATATTGTATGTACACTTTGTAACACACGACACGTATCATCGTTATTGTTATATTATTGTCATCGAACACACACAGTTTTATACGACTTGAGGCCTAGATCAGACTATATAGTACCCACACTATATAATACTTTATAAATAAAAAGATAGTAATATTAATAAATGCGAGTTTATCTTTCCGTGAACGTCATTACAACCGTGTATCAAAAATAACAAACACTTTGACGGCTCTTTCGCGATTGGCGAATTCGTTTGTTTGTATAAAGACGTATAGATGTGTAGCAGTAGACAGTATAGTGCTAACGTATATGGATGATCGAAACGGAGATTTGCCGTCGTGTTAGTGATACGATTGAAAGGCCAGATCATACAGGGTGAGTGGCAAAGAGATTCGTCCAAAATTCGTCGCTAAATATTACGCAAACATAAATTGAAGGTTCTTATGCACTATCACTATCACTATAGTTGACTTCGACAACTATAGTCCCAGTGGGGGGGGGGGGAGCAAGAGAGGGCAGGGGGTGTCGTCAAGTACGGCCGCATGGGAATTACACCGATTTTCAGGCAGCTAGTCGGTGTTATGGTCAGATTTATAGCATGTGAATTTCACCAGTACGTTTACGCTCAAAAATATATAAAATCCATGGCCATTGACCGTTTCCACCAAAATGTTAAATGCCCGAATTCACTGGTATAAAATTAATATTAATTCAACCAATATTATAAGTAAAAATAAAAACTAAATTTTCAAACTATAAAAATATGTATATTTGGGATAATTTAGTATTATACGCTTTAAACGCTTTATCAGAACAGAAAGTCAACTTAAAAATAATAAATAATAGGTGAAAAATGATTATTATTATTAAATAACTAACAGTTACTAGTTAGATTAATATCACAATTCATAAATCATAATATCTACAGCACTATGTAGGTACTATAAAAAAATCAATTAATGTTTAAGCTATAAAAATTACAATAAGTTAAGCCTTAAATCGGGAAGGAAATGTGTGTGTCATTACAATCAAATTTAGTTTTTAACTTAAAATTAAAAAAAAAACGAATTTAATAATATTGTATTAATAACCAATTATTGGTCAAAAAATACGAACAGTGGATATATTACGTTTATTTTATATATAAAATGTTATTAAGCACCAGTGGAATAAAATGAATTTAGATACAAAAAAGTTATAATCGGTGTAATTTACTATCGCCCGCCAAATACATCTGTATACACCGTGTGTCCGCAAAAACTGGATAGGTACATTCTGTAACTCAGTTATTACCTACATAACTCAGTGCCCTATACATATTTTAGATTTCTGTCTGAGGAAGATTGATAATCCAATAGCCGAATTTCATATCCCTCAAACAGAAATCAAAAATATGTATTAGGCACTGAGCAAAATGGGTAATTTAATCATAAAGTGTACACTGTTTTTGACACTTGGTATACAATATATTCCTCGCGTTTACAGGGCCACTAAGTCGAACCGAACCGATTGGTTTGATTTTAATAAATAAACAATAATATTACGATGATTTTTATCCAGCTGGTCCAACTGCGACTTGTATCAAACTGATCATTTAAGTTTATATTTTGTCTAAGGCCCGTCATAAAGTCTCTCTGGGCTGCATAAAATGCTCTTGCTCAGCTGCCACAGATGAATACTAATATTTAATTGCTGCAGCCTGCAATAACTCTGTATAAGTATATCTAGATATATGTCATTATTACGTTTTAAACATCGAAAAACGTGCCATTGACAGGCGTTAGGTCGTTTTGACGAGCTCAGGCACATCGCATAACCTGCAATGATTTTAATTGAGGGGATACACGGGAAAACGGAGTACCTTTTCTTTTTGAAAAATGTTTTTGCGCACTGCTTCTAATATTTTCCAATCCAAGCACTGCGCATAATATATTAATATAGCGTATATATATAGCTTCAACTATATGTATCGAGAAAAAAATACGAAAGACAATAGTACTCGTCTGATTAGTGTCAATTATATAAATCGAAATGTATATACACACGTGTCACGTCGTACTTGTGGTGTAGTGGTCGTGTAGAGAATAAATGTCTAAAACCTTTGGCGACGTTCGATGTGATATAAAACTAAAAAATCATGTTGTCTTCGAACACACACACACACACACACACACACACTTATGTGTACACTTGCGTGTGTTTATATGCGTACAAATACGCATTGTGTACATAACACTCACACACACACACGCACGCATCCAAGACATAGATATCCATAAGGATCCGGTGCGGTGGATAAGAGGTCGTCTTATCTGTATCGCCTCCGTCGCCGTCGTCGGTGTGGCGTTTCGAATCGGTCGTTCAGTGCGTCGTTAGGCCGCAAAGCGACAAACGCTCGCAGTGTGTTCGACTGCAATCGATCAAATATAGATCGAGAAATATCTAATAGAGAAACAAACTGAAAAAACGATAACTACGAACAAGACAACCGCGTTCGATCGCCAGACACGGACTCCACGGCGTCGACATGTACCACGCGCACCACGAGCACGACGTCTTGACCGGAGCCGACCCGATGGTCTTACAGCAGCACCATCACCATCACCAGGACCATCACGGAACAACGTTCATGCCGGTCATGAACGATCAACAGCAGCAGCAGCAGCAACAGCATAACCATCAACACCAGCACCACCATCACCTGCAGCAGCAGGACCAACAGCATCACGAAGATCACATACTTCTGCAACAACAACAACAACAACAACAACACCACCACCACCACATCGAACCCACCGATTCGGGCGGCGCCCTGGTCCCTTTCGGTCCCCAGGAGTCTGTAGTCGGTGGCGGCGGCGGAACTCAAACGGTCGGAGCTTACGAGACCAGCTGCTGGCAAATACTTCCACCCGACTATCCGTACGACGACGACCTGAGATACGACAGGTAAGCGGCATATAGCCATTACAGTCCAGCACCGCATAAACTTACGTAGTCCATATCATTGTTATTATATACATTTATGTTGAAGTTGCATGACGGTTAGTGTTTTGTGTAGGTACACATAATATTAAAATTGGTAGTTTTACGGTCTTGTGCCGGGTCGCGGGATGATTGAATTATGGGCTCACCGCGGCTTTTGACACATGAACACAGATTAGTACCCATATGTACATCGCCTTCTCGTCTAACTCGTTCTGGCGATAAGGTCGCGTCATATATCCTCCACTTCTCAAGACACCAAGCCTCGCAAAAAGTATCCATTTTCTCATGCCTATAATATTACGTAATAATACATACATAATATTATGTGACTGGTAAAAATGTTATACCACATAGTTCATGCCACAATGCCATGGTTAAATAATTATTGAATTTAATATATTATAAATATACACGTATAAGACGTATTATTACTATTACAAATTGTCTTCGCTTTAATGCGATACGCGACCGTGGTCCTCCACCGCCCCGCCGAACGCCTAACTTAAACACGACGAACCGTTACCACGTATACCGCGACGTGTTGAAGTTATTTATCGAGCGTTCGGTTAAAGTGCACTCGTTACGCTATGCGTGGATTGAAACGACATCGGCGCGTGCAATATACCCCTTATTATACCGAGTGTACCTGTACCGGTATTATATACAGTCGCGGGAACGAGTCGTACGACTTTCCCCGTTTTCGGTCAGGATTCAACGATGTGCAGCGTATAATGTATTATAATATAATCGAAATGGGAAAGCTCTCGACGAATTTGCGGTCGTTTGAAACGCTCTCGTGCTAGGTCGTCGAGAGTCAATATTATCGTACAAGTGTATAGGTATAGGTACGTACCCAATATAGTGTGTACAGTGTACTACACGGTATTATATGGTATTTCTGTTATACACCGTCGCATGCGAGTATTTATAATAATATAATATACCGGCTGTGCAATTTCGAGACGGTCGGGTGAGTGTAGTGTGGCGAGGACTTTGGATAATATCATGACGAGAGACACTGGAAACCGAAAACTTGTTAAAGTCGTTATACGCCGTCTGGAGAGATAGAGAGAGAGAGACGTACACACACACCCACACGCACACACAGAAGTTCGCGTTCGTTATAATGTTTATTGCGCCGAGTGGTTGGCCCCTCGAAGTTTGCGTTTGTTGTTATTGTTATTCGTTATAATATACCCTCCGCCGCGCCGACCGTATAATATACTTAGCTGTGGGCACACACTTTATGCCGAAAGCACACGAAACGAGCTAAAACCAGAAGAAAAAAAATACACACGATAATAATATTATGACTATATATTTGCGCATAATATATATAATAAGATACATCGTGAATGTATTATTACTATATCGTACACGCAGGTCTTTATATATTTTATATATACATATAATGTAACGTAAACGTACCTAAACCGACGACGGAAAGGCCGAAGGAGGGCGTGAGAGAAACCGTCAGCTGCGGCCGATGATTAGACGTGCACAACCACGTGCCTGGCACTGAGGGTTTTCTTTTCCTTTTTCTTTTTCCAACCGATCGTCCGCAACGCGCGAAGATTGTCGTGATTAACGCGCCGAATACCCCAACCGTATAATAATGACTCGAAATCATTAACGATAATAATATTACATAAGCATTTATACGTGGCGTTATTGGTTTGATATATTATAATATTACTATAACTGATCCCGTCCACTTATAGTTGGCCGTAAAAAAAATTCTGATTTGTTCAACTCCTTTTGTGTACAACTCAGCCTCCCTGGTATGCAATCCATTCAACCAATTCCGACCAATGTCAATCTCAAAATAAATCTCGAAATCCTCGTTTGAGCATCTCCCCGGGTTGAACTGACGAGGGTGAAAAATACTTTCCGACACATATTCTCATACCTATCAAATATACGACAAAAAATGTCATTCAAATCGGTCGAGCCGTTTCGGAAGAGTGTGGTCGACACTAACGCCGTGACACGAGATTTTTATATATTATCATCGTATATGCGTGTATATAGCAGCAGTGAGGTACTATCACGTCGTTTTCGAACGGGTTGAAACGGTTCGTTTTGCAGTCTTCAAACAACGACTAGATGTGATAATATTCTATCGCTAATGTCCACAGGATAATTAATTTTTATGTATTATCGTATATAGGTGATCGCGTGGGCACCTATATGCTCAGCTCCCCTAACATTTTCAATATCTGCGATTTCTTAAAGTTGTTAATTGTATAAATAATACGATATTACTTACACATAAACGCGTATGGTACAACCGTTGTTGCTATTTATTTTAGCGCGGAAAGTCTTAAATCTTACCGTAGGATCCCTATACAGTGAAATACTTAATGACACACCAGTTGAATGAACTAGTCGTACGAACTTGCAGTACGCGGATATCACACACATTCATACAACTTGTCGTACTGCAAGTTGTACAAATCATCGTTTTTACATATATGTGGAAGCGTTAAATCGATCAGACCTATTGTAGTTAAATATAGCTTAAATCTATGTAAAGAAATAGCCGTATATAAAACGTAGGTATCCACGTTAATAATATGTCCTGCAAAACCGTGCAATATTGTATTTTATTACTTGATACACAGATATTATTCGTTGACCCATTTATCATATAGCCGCAAGGGAACACAGCACGAATATTATGTTTTAGGTATATAGTATCGCCTACAATAATTAAAGTAAGTATAACTGAGTGGATTTTGAAAAAAATGTATTTACGAACAACGAAGAGTTAAAAAACATAGTCACGCCATATAGTTTCAACCTTCGATCACGTTATTATTTTAACATTCTTTTCACGAGTTTCAACTTTGATCTACGTTTTAAAGTTAATTAATTAAAATATTTGTAATGAAAAATGATTCTTACAAAAGTACCTAGTACCTATATAATATGTATTATTTGTATAACATTCATTTATTTTATTTCATCACTCGTTACCAAACAATTATCACATTCTATTTTCTACTGATGAATCCGAATTGTAATTTCTTAACTACATTAGAATGCGACTAGCTATTTATCATTATTATATTATCTAATATTGTTAGTTGTTTTGATTTATTCACATATTTTATTTTTTATTTTTTTACCAACACTCAAACGATGAATTTGATTTTTTCGATCCCTCCTTTTTCACTTATTCAAATAAAAAATTTAATTTCCTTTTATTTTATAAATTCAATTCATATCCATCGAATAATAAGTAGGTATCTAATATCTATTTTATACAATATACAAGGAAAGTAAAAACGATACACCTGTTTCTACCAACTCCCTATTTTATAAGAAATATTTAATATGTTTATATTTATTATATATTATATTACATGCGATATATTATGTATACTATATTACATAAAGCATGCATATAATAACCAATTACTCTATTTTTTTGTGTTCACGTGCGCTCTTCTAAATAAATTAGTGAAAAAATATATATAAGTTCGTTTTCACCTGCTCCGGACGGGGTTCGGTCAATCATATTAACGAAAAACACAACAACAACAAAAGCAACAACACAGACATATCACCGACCTTATATAGTTATACCTGGATCAGCTATGTTATAATATGGAGTGTCGTGCACACGCGTACCTGTATAAATCTAAAAAAAAGAATACAAAAATAAGTGACGGGGTATAAAGTATAGGTAATAAAGTATATACATACCATGCAAAAGCGGGTGGTGGGGGTGTTGTGTAATTAAGGGCAGATGAGCTTCGGTCGGGTCACGAAGGGAGCAGTCTAATTGCTCGGAACGAACGCAATTTGTCGGTATATTAAAACAAAAATAATAATAATAATAATATAATAAAAACCATATCGCTCGTCCATTAGCGCTCCTCTGCAACACACACACACACACACACACACACACACACACACACACACTTGTGTAATATTGCCTTCGATCAGGCGATGCGTTTAAAAAGCCTTTTTGTCACCCGCCGCACGCGTGAGGTATATAATATAGATAATATAGAAGCGGTATGCTTATATTATATTATGGTCGTGCGACTATATTAAAATTTGTAGTTTTGTATTGTATAATATTATAAATTATTATAAATCAATAAAAGCTGGTGGTTTTTTTTTCGGTTTTTTTTAAAACGATTAAATCAACTCGAAAAAGAGTGCTATAACCTTACAGGAATTGTATGGATATTATAATAGTAGGGTGATGTCCTTAAACTTGAAAGCATCAATGTATAGCCCCTCGTGATTTGACTTGTTTATTATTTATTATTATATTAGTAATTTCTCTGGAAAAACTCAGAAACTTTCGAAAAGTCACCGCTTGAGAAGTCTAAACATCCGCGTTCGTTTTATATACAGCCCAAATAGGTGCTGCGTGAGACTATTTTACACTATTTAATAATTAGTATTACCATCTGTATTAGGCATAATAATAACATAAATTATAAGCGCCCCAGAAATAAAAAAAAAATAATAAGGTCTGGATTTATCCGATTTGATACAAATCCATTCCAAAAATTCTTTATCGTTTTACTTTTGTGCATGACAGTAATACATGGACATGTACCGGAGTAGAACATTGTTTACAAATTTCGGGCGAGTAAGCAGTAGTTATAATGAGTTATAAGCAGGATAGGTATTTAAGTTTAGATGAGCTCCACAACATTTGCGGTCCAATCTTGTTCCACTCCTCATTCGGCTCATCTGAATTATAAACACTGCTGTGTGTATAAACTACTCGTCCGGGATTCGTTTTTTTAGTAGGTAGGTACTCAGAAAAATATTCTGCTTTATAATAAGAAATTAAAAATGCGGATTGTCAATCAAAAACGTAAACATTTTTAAAAGATGTATAACGATAAAAAATAAATGATTCTTATTTGAAAATTTTGTTTTTTGCAAAGACTTCAATGCTCGAAAAAAATAATCGTCAAATACGATTATAATTGATGAAATAATGACGAACGCTCTTCGATAATAGAACCGATCGGTATAATAATATATATATATATCGTATTATATTATCGATCGTCAGATCTATATTGTGCCCAAAGGATGTAAGCAGTGTAGGTGTACACGACGTGTGTGCTGTGCAGCAGTTAACTGTGCGCACGACATCGCCAACAGCAGCGGAAAAAATAATATATATTAAAAACGCGCCCCATTGTACACGGTCGATGGTATTTATATACATCACACATTGAATCGGGGCTTTGTGCAATAGTATAATAAATATAATATAATATATTGTTATTATATTATACAGAACCGCCGTACCGTTTTAATAATAATAATAATAATATGTAACAACGAAGCACGGCGTCGTGTGTATTTGTTCCGTTTTATTGCGTTTCCCGCGCTAATTTTTAGTGCTATTAATCCCCGTCCGTATTATATACACACAAATAACATTCATGTATAATATTATATTACAAAGTTTTATATTCGCACTCGATTTAAGTGTTATTGTACGACCGCGACGTCCGCGCCCACGCGACACTATCGCACATAGTAATATATTATAAAATATGTAGTCCGGCGGAGTGAATTTGTGCGAGTTGCGCTGTGTTTAGGCGTAGGTATGATATTGCGCATTGCGCAGGCTATGAACAGTGCTAACGAGAATATCAGTTATTAATAAGCATGATATTACAATATTTATATTAATATGTTATATAGGAATGAATCTAAATTGCGCATAACGGCGGCGTTTACTTCGCACGTTGACGGCGGATTAGGATAATATACCGAACCGACACGCGCTGCAGTATGTGGGGTAATAAACTTTATGGATATTTGACCGACAGATACGGAATGTATATTATAGCTAAGTGTAATATTACCTATATCGTCTGTATTATCAATGATGTATATAATACACTCATGGCTGTGTAGGTACTGCGGTCGTGGTATTATAGGTACTCGTATTCAAACGGCGGTATATTAGCTGCGGTTTATATACCTGCACGCGGTATCATATAATATTATTAGTACGAATCGTATTGGGCATGATTATGATCGTCACGAGTTGGTCGATGTCCCGTGGTAAACGCTGACAAAACATCATAATACAGGTAGTCGAGTTTAGAAACACGACGGCAATTACAACACATGGGAAAGAAATTGTGAATTTATTGTGTATTTGTGTTTCTATATTATGCTAATTGCGATAATTATATTGAGATCCTGTGCTGGCCTCCGAAGAAAACACTGAAGGAAGAAGATTACAAAATAGTAGGTATACCTGTAATGAAAAAATATAATAGCCCGTGTTTTGATCGGCATAAAGTGCAAGAATGGAAGAAAACACAATATCGCCGATAGAAGAACTGTCCAAACGTGAAACTTTGCAAAACAGACATAGTGAATGAAAAAAAAAAACGTCCAGAAAGGATAGGTCACTCGTGGCGGGAGAAAAATTTATTCATTATTGGCGGATTAAAAAGTAATCCGAGGACCCAAAGGGCAAAAGACCACTTGGTAAGCAAAACGCTAAGACTTCGTTATGAAGATTGCATTGAGAAGGATTAGTCAAATATTCGAGAAGTAGAGCCGTGGCATTAGCTGGAAGGAAGTTTTAACACCCTGCTGCAGCAGCTGTCTGTACGGTTTTTTACCGGATATAACATGAAAATATTGTGTTCCTTAACATTACTAGGTTTCGCCAATTTTGTACTGGTTTTATATTGATGGTATAATATGATAGAATTTGAAGTGAGTCAAAGCTGTCTCGAAATTAGGAATTAGTTAGGTCAAACAGACGTTAAACAGCCATAATAATATTATTATATTGTTATCGTAGGCGTGTCTAGTATTTATTCATAAATGTGGCCATTGGATTCGTATAAAAAGCTGAAATGATGATTGTAAATAATTAATTTAACTCCCAATTCAAAAATTGGACTTTTGAGATTTGCTATAAACCATTACATTAGAATTATATTGTGATTTCGCAGGTTTGGCCATGATTGTTATGACTTACACAAAAATATTCTACTTCTGAAACCGAAATATAATATTACAGTTAGATCATTATAAAAAATAAATACAACTATATTATGAACCTATACATCTTATGTCACAATTCCTTGTATAATAATAATAGGTGGGTACTTCAATTATTTACAATAACAAAACTTGACCCGTGAGGGATCGAGTGAAACACGTCAAATAGATCACTCTGCAGCACATGATGTGCACATAATATATTATACTGTATAATGGTCCAAACCTCAAACTGCGGTCATTAAAACGTGATATCTGTTCAATCGAAAAAAGAATCGTACGTTAGCGAGTTACGCCGATTTTGATTTGTTAATTGATATTTGGCGTCAGTGGCGTACCCAGAATTTTTCAATGTGGGAGGGCGTTGGGGCTGAATAAATAACTAATAATTAATACTACGCAAAATGTATCAAAACCGTTTTTAGAAATATCATGGTTTGTACTTTGCCTTTTATTATATAAGATTTAAACAATAACACGACCATTTATGTGGGGGGGGGGGGCTGAAGCCACAGTTTGACGGTATGATTTTTGATTGTGCCATTGGTGATATGCGCGTATTTCAGTCACAGTGCCAGACATAATAACAATGCTATTCAGTACACAAAATAGCACGTAGACGCATATTATAATATTATATTTTAAGCAACGGACTACCAAAAAAAGAAAAAATAGGCTTGTTAGCGATTTCGTGGAGTCCTCGAACGGGATTTTTCGTTACTGTTATTATTATTATTGTTATATTTTTATGGGTCTCTCGACACGCACACGCAATGTATATATATATTTTTATAATATACTCGTCGGCGAGCACATGCGAACGGGTTCGAGGGGCTGTTGACGTCCATCGTGTTCGGAATTCACCGGAACAAATCAATGTTAAACACTCATCGCTACCGTTTAATTTTGGAGAGACTCTAGAGAAATATGTCTATTATATAGGTATCCTATTCTTAATTCTTTTACATAATATTATTAGCTCGCTCTTCATATTATTATTGTATGCGGTAAGACGTGTGACAGACGTGAGGTGCTTGCGTATCGCTGCTTAACATTACACAATATTCCTTACATTACAACAGTGACTATTATAATGCATTGTGGGTACATATTTATAAGGCTCGGTGTTAATGATAGTTAAAAAGTTTAAGTTAAGATACTTTTAACTAACTTCAGTCTTGATGAATTAAAACCAGAGCATTATGTATTAAAATATTATGCCGTTACAAAACTAGTAATTTAATTTTTATAGCCACGGAAAGTTTATTATACTCCTAATAATGTATAATATACTTTAACAAGATTTGATAATTGCAAACGATGAGCATGGATTGTAATTTGTAAATATTCAATTACAAAATCAATGTAACTGATTTTTTAGTAAGTTAAATATAGTTCCTTTATTTTATCTTTCATTTTTTTCTATATTTAACTAGGAACTTTAACAAGTTACAAAGAAAAAAAAGTAATTTTAAAATTAAAAAAAAACTTTCATATTTCTATATACCTAAAGTATATACCTAAGTATTAACTTAGCTTGATGAGTTAAAATATTAGTAAACTTGATCCACCTTGCAAGTATACATACAGTGAAATGATGAATCGACGTGATCTATACTACGACTACGCGTTAAGAAATTTTGTTCCGAAATATTTTAAGTACAACTTTTTTAATTTTATAGTTTTCGGTTGATACTTGGTACTTATACCGTATGGGCTTATGTACCTACAACAAGGCTTTCAATAATGTATTATGTGGGTTTGCCACGCGCTTTAAACCCGTCATATTATATAACATCCAAATTAATAATTACAAAATAATATTCATGTATAGGTAGTATAGGTATACTTATTGACATTTAACAAACGTACGTATGCATCATTATTACCCACTAATCATGCACTAAATAAAATCGATTAACGCACACAATAATAATTCTTTGTCTTTAAATTGGTTTTCAAACAATATTATTTACATTCGTTGTGATATATAATTTTTTACGAGCCTTAAGCATAATAATATACATTATCTATATCCAGCATATAAACAGTATTACAGTATTATCTATATTGTACATGCACGAATTAACTGGCATAATGTTTTAAGCAAGCATATATGAGATTAAAGTTTTTTTAAGCCACGTGTATAAAGTCTCAACATGACATTAAGCACATAGGTATAGACTATAATAAAAGGTATTTCGTACGACTTCGTTTAAGAGAGTACGCGACACATAAAAATAAATTGATGAAAAATTACTCTGGCTATATTTTAGTCCTAGAAAAAGCAATTTTCCACCACAAAGAGAGAAGGTCTCTGTATAATATAGTATTACCTAATTGTTAGGTCATAATACGTTGTTATTAACCATAGTATTATAAGTATAGTCGATATTAATTAATATATATAAATTGAGGATACGAGCAATAGTCTGAGCGAATAGTTATTGCTACATTTATAGAAACGTTTAGGTTATAGAATAATGTAAATACCCATACCTCTATGGCTGTATAGTGTATTCGTTAGCTCTCGATCGAATAAGTGGGTAACTACTATAGTTAAATAATTATAGTTTTGTATTCAAAATTAAGATAGGTACCTAAATCAATATTGATTTATCATACCTATGGCTAATACAGTAATACCTATATTATACAAGTAGTAATATATTTATTTTAATCGTGAAAATTTGCTATTGAAATAAAAGCATACTATAACTGTATGATACCGATGTTAATTATTGAAAACTTTAACCAGATGGTTATAAATACAAATATATAAATAAATATGGCAATAAATGAATTAAATTTGGAAATTATTATTCGTAAATATATTGTAAGTCATGTAATATTATTTTATGTACCTACCTGTAGTGTATTATAAAGAAAGACTGCACTTGTGTGAATAAAAACCAAATATTGAAATCAAATAAATCCCGTTTATGTGGGTAATTTCTCTAACAACCATTGTAAACCTAATACAAATTGTGTAAACAATTGTTGAATCTTTAATAAAAATATATTTATGTGAATCATTAGATTTTAGATGGACTGGATTCCTAAAAACATAATAAGATATACAATAATGCGCCGTCATTCATAACGAAAATATAATACGCGCTAGGTAATCCATTTAACGATAAAAACTTATTATTTTGTTAATATTTTTTTGCATTATTTCAAGATTATTAAAAAATAAAACTTTTCTAAAATAAATTATCATTATTTTTATCGTTTTAATTAGTTTAATTTTTAAATTTTTAAGTGACATCATTAATGTTTTATTCATTATTCTAAGGAATATTTTGATGGTAAAAAATCAAATTTTGGACGAGTAGTTGATAAGTATTTAAAGTTTAGATGAGTGGTATGAAGTGGTATAGGAGTAGGTACTCCATAAAATATTGGTCCACTGTTCTGCTAACACTTTTAACACTTATAAGTTATAACTAATAAACTGCTTGTTCTAAATTTAATACATCGAAATACACCGAAGAATTTTCTGCTTCAGAATATGAAATTAGAAGTATAATTTATTGTTATTCAAAAAAGAAAAAACTTTAAAAACAAATGATGACGAAAAAAATCAGTAAAAATGTTGTGTTGTACCGATTTGAAATGTTGTAAATGAAATATTAGTGTTTTTCGAAACTATAAGTGTATAAGTCTCTTACGTAAAATGGACGACCCCGTGTATATTATATAATTGTGCGACACTATCAAACGGTGAACCGCCGCCGGAATCGATCTCCACACACACACACACACACACACACACACACACACACACACACACACACTCAACACACAGATAAAAATATTAATAACAATACGATGATGTATCCGACGCGGCCGGTCTCTGTCGACGGACAACGGTTTTTAAGGGCGCGCGCACCGCCGCCGCCGTCGCTTTCTACCCGCTTCCACCGCGGCCACGCCTGCCGTCCAATCGGTGCCCCGGGCCACTCCCCCTTCGCCGAGTTTTTCGCGCCCTCCCGGCCAACACCGCTCCGCCGACGGGGTCGCGGCTAAGGCAACAGCAGCACCAGAAGCAGCCGCAGTCGACTCTCGTTCAAGTGGGTTGCTCGTCGACGACCACTGCACCGACGACCCTCATCGCGTCTCGAGTGTCCGAAGACCGCGTCTCTCCGATCCTCGACAGCTCTCGTCCGCGACCGTCGTATACGATTGTTATAACTATTAATAGTTTGCTATTATTATTATCATCATCACTGTGCCACATGACCACCGCAAACGTGATCTATGTCCGCGAGTGCGTGTTCTAACAATATAATAATATTGTCTTTAAATCGATTACGTGTACGTGATAAAAAATCGCCTGCGGATAAATTTTTTTTTCCAATAATACAATTTACATAAACCGCGAGATCGTCCTCGCCCGCGAACCGCCGGGCACGTGCGACGCGGCCCCGGTCTCTCGATCACAACAATATTACAATATAATAATAATACCGATTTGTTATTCGTATATTATAATATCGCAAGTGAGACTCGTGCATTGAATATTTTGACCGCAATCGCCATGTCTGATAGCGAAAGCCCAAAACCCACGGAAGAGGTGCTCATGCACCATCACCATCACCACCACCCGAGGATACCGCCGTCGCTGCTCGCGTGGTGTCCGGCCATCATGCCGCCATGGTGTTCCCTGCTGCCGGCGGCCTGGTGCAATCCGGCCGCCCTCAGGTCAGCTTTCCCTGGGTTAGTATAATATTATTGTCGTTAAGGTCGCAAGAGTGCGTAGGTAGGTATACCTAAGAAACCTACAATAACCCACTATATTATATATTATATAAGTATCACAATATTAATATTTTAATTTGACATCGCATGTGCACGTAACCTGCAACGTATACCTATACCGCGCCTGTACCGGGTTTTCGGTATAATAATTCATACCGACAGATCAGTAAGATATAGGTATCTATAATAAAATATATGTAAATATGATATGTATATCGAATAGGCAAGTATACGTATAGGTTCTAGAACAGGAATTCATATTTCGGTCGGTGATATTGGATTAACCATATTATCTAAAATAACATATAAAACACTGGCTATATACACAGCAAATTTTAATACACAAGTCATAGTGTATATCCGGTATATGTGATATATTTTGGCTACCGTGATGGTTGCGCTGTATTTAACTTTTCAACATTAAAATACAAGTTTATAAAATTTATTTTTATCGTAAATATTATGTTTATAATTTGAGTTTACAAAAATAATAACCAGAACAATCGATGCAAAATTATAAAAACAAATATTATTTCAGAATAATTGTTATTAGATCACATGCACAACGTATTACGAGTATAAAATAACTTAATACAAAATGCTGAAATAACACAGATATTATAAGAAAATAATTTTAAAAAGACATAATGATTTTATAATAGAAAAATTCAAGAAGTTTTATCATTATTTTTGTAAACGAATAATTTGTCTCAAATATTTTCAAAACGAGTACTTTACTGTTAACTAGCACTAAATATTTCTCGGCTTATGGAAATTATTTATATACATATTATTGCAATACATAAAGTCGAATCATTAAAATGTGTAGGATAGTGGATTTTTGAAGAAACTGATTTTTATCATTTGCCTAAAGCTAACAACTGTCGTTTATTTGCTTTTAATTTGTTCGTAAGGGGATGGACTAAACGATTTGGGGAGGAAATCGTTTATTCCCTCCTTAAACACACGCCACTTTAATTTAGTATTTACAATTAAAATGGTAGCAAATACGCAGTATAAAATATTATATAGTATATAGTTAAGTGAGACTAAGACTATATATTATACGATCAAGGAATTTTATTGATGTGGTCGGGTATTATAGTCTCAATGATAATATAATTATAATTTTAGTACCATGTAACTTATATATAATATTAACATACAATCTAGATCAGAGTGGATTTGTAGGTATTTATCGCCGAAAAATACAAAAACTATAGAAGGGTTTATCCGATGGTCCACATCACCCTCTGTCCCACATAATTTAACTAACATATTTTGGTCTGTTATTGTTTGTAATTAATATTCAGTACACTTAAGAGTGCCGAATGAACTACGTACATATAAACTATTATAATTGTAATATTATTATTATTATTATTATTATTATTATTATATAAATAAAAATTGAACTAAGAAAATTAATCAATTAATTAAATACAGAATGAAAGAAAAATATTATCAAATATTATCATATAATTATTATGTTATAAGGCTTTTATTTTTTTCTTTCAGTGATCAACTATCAATATATTTTTGGTCAACAATTACAAGTTAACAATAATTATAATATGTACTTACTAGGCAATGTACCTACCTACTATGGTTTTTATTTTGAATTTTAATATAATAGCGGGGTACTTACCTATAATATATTATAATAACATAATTATATATTTTACTAATTGATTAAAAATTTAAAATAAGTTTAATTTTCACTTTGGGCGTTATATCTATAGGAGATACAACGACTATAGAAATAACAAATATTTATTGAAAATGTCAACCGTGAAATTAGTATAATGCATACAGGTAATACACAGTGCTCGTTCTCAAATCATTCTTTCGTGTTTTTATGCGTATCGACTCCCAGTATTGGCATGTCGACAATCTTCTCCAAAAATTAAAAAAACAAAACGTATGTCAGTATTAATTATTATAATATCATAAGTCCATCTTGTAATAACGATTTATGAGACTAGTTTTTTTCTTTTGTCGATAACCCAGTCACATGTATTTGGCGTGCGTTAGGTTAGGTTAGGTTAGTAGTGTTATATTGCATAAAACGTATATACGGCACGACTCTGGGGTACAAATGTAGGTACAACTCATCGTTGGTAAAATATTCAATTAGTTGTTGTCATTTCAACGGCTCTTAGTTAAGTCCAGACATTTCGGTATGAGTTGGTGCTACGTCATAAAATCGGTGTATGATAAGACGTATATAGATCGTATAATATATAAACACCGTACAACTAATTAATCCGATATTATAATACGTAAGACATTATGTTGTTATATTATTATAATATATATTTATACGTATATGTGTGTATATATATATATATCATCTGCAGTGGATTACTGACGAAAAACTGCGTTTTAAAACAACTCGAGTGTCGAGTACATAATATATGGGTACATTAAGGAATGGAAATATATATATAATATAGCCAATAGCTGGTAATATAATATATTATTTTATGTTATGCACACATTTCGTCGACTTAAAATTTATGGTGAGGAAAGGAAAAATGTTAAAATTCCGTGTGTATTAAAAACGGACTAAGATCGAAAATATTATTAAAAAAAAAAAAACCGGTAACGGCGCGATGATTTCACATTATGTTACTATAATATACCAACTCAGAGTACCTACCTAGGTAATGGCTAAGAGGACAATTGAACGGGCGAAGCGGGAAGGTCGGGGCGTGGCGGTGTCGTAAAATAATAGCTTTTAGTGCATCTCACACACGCGCGCACATAATAATAATAATAATATATGTGATACATTTATTATAATATTATAATACATAACATCGTGTAGGCACATCGTATACATATCATATATCGGTCGAGCCCGATCGGCGGTCGGTTTAGTAATAATAATAATATTTATACCTACATACGTACCTACCTATATAGTCGTTATACGACGACGTGTCGGTGGCGGTCCGTTTGTACGACGATGATAATAATAATAATAATATTATTATATGTACCGGCTATATCTATAATGTTATACCGTTTTATTGGTGCCACCGATCCGCGCGCTCAGGCGATATTATACATGTTATATTATTATTATTATATTCGTGGGGCTAACGCGCGCGCGAACGGGTCCGGTACGTGACTTTGAATAAATTTCGGCAATATTACCGCCGCCGCCGTCGCTCTCCGGGTATTATATTATTATTATATAGGTACGGTCGTAAATACGACGCCGCCGAGGTGTATGTTAATTTTAGTGCAGCCCGGTTTTACGCACTCCGAGTGGACGATGCTTAGGTATAGCGTCTCCGCCGTGCCCGTTGTATTATTCAAACGGTAGCCGAGGACCGCTTCTGCTCGCCTCTGTATCGGAATTTCAGCGAAAATCTGAAAATTCGACACATCAAGATATTGTAACGTTTGGGTATATATAGTATAATGTGTCGGTACTATTGTCGTTTCTTAGATTTAGCAGACTGCTACCACTTATACCTACAGGGAGTCAACATCGTTATCCTCTTCAGAATACACTTAGACCTCCTAATGTGTCATTATACTATAGTATCGTATTAGATGAAGTGAAATATTATCATATAATATGACAAAATATAGGTACTATCCAACAAAAAAGTTGATTTTTAATTCAGTTTATTGTCGTATAGTTCGGAAACCTGTCGTTCGACATCCGCGCGTAGGGTTTTAGACCGTGTAATACTCTGATATACTATATACAGCATTTCGGAGACGCTTTTGGCGAGAGCCACTAGCCTATCGTATATATTTTATACGTCATGCACCGTCTCGACTCGGCGTTGCACGGACACACATTATAATAATATTATAATACTTTGTACACGCAGTTTCGAGTGTGTGGGTGTATAGAGCGGCGTACAATAATATATTACAATAATAATATAATCACAACAGGTGTCGTTTCCACTTCACCTTCGGACGGGGATGCGGTGGTGGTGGTGGGGGATGGGGAGAGGCACACAGGAAGAACGTGCTCGATTGGAATTCCCGAGGATTTTCCAACGACCGAAATTACCCGGTGTCATCGGAACAGAAGGGTACTTACACACGCACGCACGCACACACACGTACATTTATTATATGCTCCTTTGATGTATCACTCGCGGTTCGATTGTATAAAACTCACCGCCACCGTGGTTTAAACATATTATAATAGGTTAGGTTATATTATTGTTTTTTTGGAATCGCGCGTGGGCCGAAGTCGAGTGTGAGTACCTATAGGTATAATTTATTAGGTGGTACATACCAACCTGGGTACGTGTACATGCCTAATAATGTGTCGAGTGATGGAGCGCAAGATACTCGTGTCGTATTTATATAATGAATACATTGCTTTCGTATCCGTCCTGCACACGTCGTCTTACAAACAGAGGCTATAAAATAATAGCCGTTTTTCGAGCAATAGCGATATTTTATTTTATTATTATAGCAATTATCATGGTGAAGTTTTTTAACTGATTTTATTTTGTGTGTGTTGCAGACTTTTGGACAGTATAAAAATGCCTAGCAGCCAAACGCGACCGTCCGGATTCCACATATGCGACATACTGGACTTGAACGACGGCAAAGTCAACTCCACCGACAACACGAACACGACACTGAGTTCCCATATCAACGGTAAGAATCCCAAAATATACGACAGATACGGCAGTGCAGTTTAATATTTTATAATATAATATCGTCGATCTCGTATCGGATATATTAACCATCGACTTGCCCGCACGTCACGTGTATCGTATACAGATTTTCTCCAGTAAAGAAAACCTTTTTATCATTTTGTTTTCGTTTGTTTCCGACAGCTCCCGAAGCGCACAACGTGAGCACGGGCTTCCAGTTCCCCAGCGTCCTGCAATCTTCCGCCGACCTGTTACACCACTGGCCCACGTCTCTCACTGAACTCAGAGGTAAGAACGAAATCAAATATCAGCGTACCACAGTCACATTCATTATAATGTTCATAATATAATTACAACGTCCAAAAATGTTGATTTCATTTTATAATATACTTGACGATTTATGGGTTTCGAACGATTTTTCCGTCATCGGTGTCCGCGGCTTTATGGGCGTGCCGCGCCATCAAGTAGGATTAGAATTGAGTTTAGTTTGTCTTTTTACGTGTTTGCCATTATACACGCACGCAATATATACTTTACGTGTGACCAACGGACGGGGAGATCATAATATAATATTATTGCGCATCATATAGTATCATGGCGATATAAATTACCTACCATGTAAAATATTTGATTATACCTACGACTGACAGTGGTATAGAGGTAGGTTGCATATTATATACACTCCTCGAACCAATATAGGTAACTACATAATATATATAATAATGTATAGAGACCTAGTACCGACGACAAAACACCAACACTCGACACGCGTACAACCAAATACTATGTGTCTACATAAAATTATGTTAATAATATAAATGTATAAAAATAATAATACATTGCATACGGGCCGAGTGCCGCTGCAGTGGTATATAATATTATATTATATCGTATTTAGGTGCCCACACTACGTCGGGTCCTAATAATGGCGGTCGGACGGACGTTAAAATTTAAACCCGTTATATTATACCGTCGCGGGGCCCCGATGGAGAGCTCGCGAAAAGGGCGGCCGCGGTGGCGGCTTTGCCGGCGATGGGACGGTGTGGCGCGCGGGGAGGTGTGTACAAATTAAATGCATAGGCTCCCCCCCGTCGTCGTATCGTACTCACCCCGGACGTATTATACGTGTACGTATGTATATATATTATATACAAACGCGCTTATATATATAATATAATATACGCGAGACTCGTGTACCCAAAGCTCCCGTTCGCCTCTAAGTGGATTAAAACGAGCTCCCTCCCGGTGCGAGCAACAGATTTACAGCGGATTTTCCCCGCCGTTTAGCGCGCCGCAGCCGACAATGGTTTTTATTAAAAACCCAAGTATATCATATATACGTGTATACACTTGCGTGTGTGTGCGTGTGTGTGTGTGTGTGTGTGTGTGTGTGACATTTGTGTGTACACAATATATATATACGCCGAGGGCTTTGTGTACATGTGGGCTGTAGTGCTCTCTAGTTTTCGACCGTTATTATCGAACGCGGCTCGCTCGCTCTTTATACTCGGCGAAACTCCAAAACGGCCGCGGTTCGCGATGAAATATACCCGGCGGGTTTTGGAGAAAATAAATCATCAGACGCGCCAGTATTATTATTACCTACATACCTATATATTATACGTATCATTATATATATTATGTCATATGAAGCTTTCCGAGTGGTCCACGATTTCCGTGCAAATATTAACACGCAGTCGTTTTCAATATACCCATAAACACAAGAAAACCACATCCTAGTTTCGATAAACCGTTCCATAAATGAATACGATATTGTACCTATAATGTAACGTTTCATGATTTCCGAATCGACGAGTGGACACCGATCAATGTTTCTGATTTTCACGCGAATAAAACGTTTTTACCGAATACCGGAATACCTATGTAGGTATATACTTGTAAATGTACCTATATATAAGTAATACATACTTTATAGTAGACACTCCATATTATTATGTAACAATACTCGTAGATAATTCCAGTACAGCCTAAGATGGCAATAGACCAACGATATTTTGACAGTCGGAACCCAGTGGCGTAACTTGGTTTAATGTTTTTGGGGTAGGGGACAAAATATATTTTTATCTATTTTGTCTAAAAGTATAGTAGGAGAGTAAGTTACACTTTTCTACCCTTCGGATAATGTACCAATAATAAATCTACATGCATTTGTAAACAATACAAGCAGGCCTTAAAGTGCTTTCATATTGAAAAAGTTATTGCAATAGTTATCACTATCACTCTATACATATGAGCGAAACTTTAAGTGTAGGTAACTATTACAATATAAATATTTTAATGAACAATATTAGTGATTAAATTAAACGCTCAAAGAAAATTAATATTCAAACTCAAGCATAACGACTTAACTCTAAAAATGTGTCTTAATATTCAATGAATTAGAGTTTATAACAAAGGAAGGGGGACACATCTTTCCAGCTCGGTTCGCTATATAATATAATAGTTATATAATTATTTCAAGGGGAAAACTGCCTCTCTTGCCACTAACCACTGCGCTGACTACGTCTTTGACCGAAACCGTCTCGCAGTGCCAATTACGAGTGTGCATCTAAAAACGCACCGACAGCACCGATTCGGACATTTCGGGACCCTTGTCCTTTCCCCTCCCCCCCACGGTTAAACGCTAACTATAACCTCGGAGATATTTATCGTCGACTGCCGTCCAAAACCGGCGAACGGCTGCAGCTGTGGTATCGCATCATCGGGACTCAGCGATTATAATATGCCGATAATTCTGCTTTTTCTAACGAGCGGGACTATCACAGGGCACAATAATAATATAATAACGATAATCGTCGCGTCTTATCGGCGCAGAGATGTGACAAAAAGAAAAAAAAAACGTAATAGGTATAATATGCACGTGACATTCCGTTATTGTGTAATAATAATATAAGGCCAAAACGGATATTGTATACCGCGGAGACAGTCGTAACTCGTAGGTACACGCCGCACGTCCCGGACGAGCTGCAATTTGAAGAAAACTATAATATGGAGGTTGGCTTTTGTGCGTTCCTGACAAATAACATATATTATTATCGTTATTGCTGTTGTTGTCGTTGTTGTTAACATACAATAATATATTATTATATTACGCCGAGCACAATGCTAATGCGGTAAACTCGCGAGGCCGTACAATAATTTAAACAGATTGTCCGGCCGCCCGCGAGTCTGTCGCGAGCGCGCGCCCACCGCGGCCAAATGCGTTTCGTATGACGTTTTAAAAACTCGTGTCGAACATCTGCGACACGACGGTGTCGTACATCATGCCTAACATCATATTATGCCGTTATACAATGCGCGCGTATCATCGGTTTGAGATAGGTGTGAGTATGAATGTACCTATTTTATTGTAATATTATACACGCGCGCCCGGGCTGGAGACAGAGGAAAAGTGTGAGAGAGACAGAGAAAGAGTGAGAGAGAGAGTGAGAGGTATAGTCAGATACAGTGGGCGTGAGAGAGTCGACGAGGGGGGTGAGAGAGAGAGACTGAGAGACGACCGGCTCGCATGTGCGTGATGCGGTGTGTAAAAAACTGGGTGGAGTTTGGCGACAAAAGGGCGTGACACGACTGCCGTTCAAAGGTGACCATTGTGCGAATTACACGGGGGCTTAGACGCACAAAAGGAAGAAAAAAATTATATATATATATATATATGATATTATATAAAATCACAGCGCGGGGAAGTATATATAACATGTACGCAATACGCGTTTTTATAATATATGGGGGACGGTTTGGGGGTTTTTTTTTTTAACTAAACAACATCAATAGGTACACGGATAATCTGACGACGGTCTCGTGTATAAAATATAATATATATAATAGTGTGTACATACATGTTATAACAAAAGAGCGGACAAAATGGTTGCCCCCGTCTGCTATTCATATATTATATATTATTATAGGTATAGAGGCACGTCACACGTATAATATAATATATAGGAACATCAATTGTTTCGCCCTACCACACGTACGCCGTCCGTATGTATAATAAAACATGTGAAATTACAATATAATAATATACAGAGAAAGAGAGGAGTCGAGAGAAGACGAGGAACTTAAGAAAAACGATCGACACGGGATCGCATTATATAATAGTAATAATGACAAAGTAATAAGCGTATATTACATACCTCCATCATGTGCGATCGGAATGATATTAGAGACCGGTCGTGGCCGGGTGAGGCAGATGCGCTGCGACAGGAATCACGGTGACAATGCGATTGGCGTGTAAACGATTAGTGTTTAACGACTTTTCCGTTGTAAGAATGACAGTGCACACGCCGCTGCTGCTGCAGGGGTGGCTGTACAGGGGATCCGGCGTGTAACCGATACCGCGGTTAAGTGGAGACCGGCGATGACCGTAATCTACTGCAGTCTCTTCTACGGTGTATATACTAATAATAAGCGTTGTTCTCTATTGCATATACTTGCGTGTCAAGTATAGTTATCCGGTTTATGACGTTTGAAACCAGCTCATTTTAGGTGTTAATGGGCAGCCAATATTTCACGATCGCCATCATCATGATAATATAATATAGGTCCACTATAGGGGTGCACTAAATTCGCTAAAATTATCCAAAAATAATCAATATTTGGAATCAACCCAAACTCTGGTAGAATCGAACCACTTTGGGTCGTCTCAAACGTTCTATATTATACTAATACACAATAATAAGTCGTCGAGCGAGCAAAAAACAAAGAATTTCAAATGTTTAAAATCTTCTAATTGTTTCGAAACACAACATACAGATACAATATCATACTACACACTTTGAAGTTCTTTCGAAACCGAACCGAAAACATCGGGACTTATTTTTTTATAAGTGGAAATCCATTATTTTCAGGTACAAAAATACGCGGTTTATTGATTTGCAAAAGATATTTTTTTTAAATTAAATCTTGTATTTATACATAATATATATGAACTCAATATTGTAGTTTCAGGTAGATACTTTTATAATAATATTATTTTATCATATTATACAAAATTATTATATTCATATAATTGTACGATTTCCATTTTAAACGAATGGTTTTCATTTGTATTTCTAAAATCACATATAGTCTGATCGAACTTTATATGGAAACAAAAATTGTGTTTAATAAATCGTTTGGGCGAGTTTATACTATATAAATAGGTACTTATAATAATTTAAATGAAATGTATATGGATTAAAATATGCCTAATACAATTTTCTTTCCATTTTGAGAGACTATACTATAACTCACTGTCAGTTTTAACATTTATGGATGATGGTTATAGTTACAATGTTTCTTGAACAGAATGTATATAATATAATAATAACTAATAACGTACCATCAAATAATCAACATTTATCATAACTGAAAATTGAAAATATCCTTAAATAGAAAACGTGCAAATACAAAATATAATGTTTTCAACTTAAGATTTGATGGTTTATAGCTACCTACTTAGCCACTAGGCCAATTTACTTTAATGCTAAAGCTAACAACACGGTAGAACGCAAATTCGCCGAGTAACGCGTGGGTCAGAGCAAGAAAACATAGGTGGAAACAATATTCCCTATATTTTTTAACCTTTGGCATTGCTTGATATTGGAATTAATAGTATCTATAGTTTTCACGTTTGCCATGTATACTAAATTCACGGGATATGAGAGTAAAAAGGTTTTGCTTTCTTATTTTTCGAAATTTTCTTTTTCAAATATTATCATTGAGTATATACATATAATAAATATATATACTTATATATATATAAGATCAATGATATTACTTAAAAATTTTACATGACTCACGCATGCGTATAGAATTTTGATCTAGAAATTAGTTTAATCCGAGACTATTCCGAGTAGAATAATGAAGGAAGTGTTCTAAAATAAATTACAATTAATGTATATTACTTATTTACCTAATGTACATTACATTTTAGGGCAAAGAGTTTTGTTCCCAGGTCGTGATACAAAAATATAATGTAATAATTGTATTTTGGGTTTACTACAGCGTGCGTATAATATTTAACGAACGGGGTCTCGATTTTTTGTGTTTCAGGGTTCGGATTGAGCCATCACGGTGCCCAGCAAGCCAGCCCCGATAGCACGTCACCCGGAGTGACGGACCTGACGGACACGTCGAGCACGCCCAGCGCACTGGCGGCCGACACTTCGAACGCGGTCGGCAGCGCGGTCGGCGGGCCTGGTTCCGGTTCCGGCGCCGGCGCCAAGGACGAACCGTCCGAGGCGGACGGCGACGAGATGGACGACGAGTTCGACGACGAGTCGGGCGCCGCGGGTGGCGAACACGACCGATCCGGCTCGTCCGGCGCCGGCGGTCACCCATCCGACGTCAATGGCGCCGGCGGCGGGGCCGGGGCGGTGCACAAGAAACGCAAGCGCCGCGTCCTGTTCAGCAAGGCCCAGACGTACGAGCTGGAGCGCAGGTTCCGGCAACAGCGGTACCTGTCGGCTCCCGAACGGGAACACTTGGCCTCAATCATCCGGCTGACTCCCACGCAGGTCGGTTTGTTTTTCATATTCCGTTTAATATAATAATATAATAAACCCGTACCTTTACATATATTATGATAATATATGATATTATGCGCTTATGATTGACATAATTTATTATTGTTAGTGCGTACGGTAACTGTGGTTAGAGAAAGGACTTTCACGCACTTTTTCTGGTTAATTATATCAATTTAATCAAGTTTGGTTATGATTATGGGTGGTAGGGTGCAAATACAAAACACAATTCACAACGTACGTGCTCAAGTATCTTCATTCTGAGTTTAGAGGCCATATTTTGATATTTTTTTTAGTGCATATTTCGAATGTTTATTGAAAATCATACACTTCGACAAATTATATGTATCGTTGATCATAAGCTGCGAATGTGCAGTCATTAAAACGATATAGGTACAGACTAATTTTAACCTTAATGGTTTGTTGGATAAGTTTAGATTACAAAGTTACAGTGCACATTGTGCACCAAAAAGATTATAAAATCACTTATTACGTCTATAATTGTTTAGTATAAAGAAGACAGTACGTTTCGGTGGTGAAATAATTATTTGGTTGTAGTTTTTTTTAGTTCATATTTAGTAAAATATTTTTAATTGTTTGATTCACCATGCATAGTAGTGCATATTTCATGATTGTTCAGTGCATTTATATCCTTGATATATATTATAGAAAATGATTCACAGTTAGGCCGTTCGTCGGTTGCATAAGTCATCTGCAATTAGTGCCAAACATATTATCGATCATCTAATCCCTCGCTGGAGTAAATTATGTAAATCGGGGAATGGTTCCTAAAATTTAAGTCTAGAACGATTGAAAAAATAGTTTAGGTACTTAACGTAGTGTGTGTAGTTATGTATTATAATTTTGTTTCCTCTTAACAATATTATAAAATATTAAAAACTGGTCGCACAGACCGCATGTTCCAATTGTATGATACATAAAATGGCGTTAAATTCGTTCCGTTTTCGGTAAACTGTCTATAGCAAATTGGCAACATAATTGGTGATGTGCTTGCTGAAAAATTCTATTAGATTTATGGAATACGAGTGTGTGACAAAAGTCAAGCGGGAACGGTGATTTTCGTACGTAGTTGTGAAAACGATAAGGGGTGTCAAACGGCAAAGGGTAACACCGAACTGATACATAAACGGCACACACCCTCATAACGTTTTGAGATTTTTATTTCAAAACGGCCTATTATATCATCAGCATAATTCCAGTGTTGGATAACTTCGTCCTATATAGTGACGTCTGGGTTGCACGAAGTAAATACTAATATACTATTATATTATCTGATATTTGTTCACTTTTTCACCCTATCCCCAGATCAAACTTGCATGATAAAATTATGAACTTATATAATATATGGATATAAAATCGATCTCCCTATCGTCTATAAAAAAGTAACACTATTAATTAATATTCTACTATACCTTATATTATCTTTTTTTGAAACGTAGTCGAAACACAAACATTGCACATTTGGAACGATAGATGGTTCTGAATAACCGCGTAAAATATTCAAGTATTGTCTTGATACCCGAGTGTATTTCAGACAAAAATTGATCACCCCTAAAATGTTGCAGCTAGCAAAATATGTGCTGGATAAGCTGCTCCTGCATACATTAAATAATAATAATAATAATATGATACCTATTCGGCACAGCTTATATTATATTATACGCGTAGGTAGGAATTCTATACAAGGTATTGTAATCGCACTGTGAGATTTTTGTTGGTTGGAAATAAAATAGATAACGTCTGCTGGCCCGTCCCGAGTTCCCTATATAGTCCCCGCGCAAGAGGTTTCCGATTCACCGTTATATATAGGTACCGCGTGTTTACGAAAACGGGGTACACAGAAAAAGTGAAGTTGTTGCGCGTGCACAAAATACAAATATTAAAAATTGTATGTCGTCCCGGAAACAGAGTTCAAAAATATGTATGATAGTGTACTGGGTAGTATATATAAGTATCTAACCGAGTTTTATAGACTGTACCCATACTCTGTTTTTTGTGGACACACGGTACAATATTATTCTCGTGTATGGTCTCTGCTCTGCTCGTCACACAACAACCGGACTGACTTTTCCGTGTTTTTTGCGTTGTTTCAGGTGAAAATCTGGTTCCAGAACCACAGGTACAAGACGAAAAGGGCGCAACAGGAGAAGGGCATGCACGTGGAACATCACGCGGCGGCCGCGGCCAACGCTCTGTCCTCGCCGAGGCGGGTCGCCGTGCCCGTGCTGGTCCGCGACGGGAAGCCGTGCACCAACCAGCAGCCCGGCGCCGGCGGCAAGGCCGAACAGATGGTGCTGCCGTCGTACTCGCATCCGCTGATGCACGGCCAGACGCCCAGGACGTGGTGGTAGTCGACGCATATACCACGACCGCGGTATATTATAGTGTGTGGTCATCGCGCCGGCCAGTATTGTCTTCCTATGTAATAATAATTAATAATGTGTATCGTATAATATAACTTAGGTTATAACATTATGTTCGATAACCTATTTTAGGTACCCGACGTAAAAAAACAAATGTATATTATCTTCCGACCGCCGTTATAATATTACTATACGCCCATTACATACATAATGTATCATAATTTAATATTGTTGTGTGCAAAATATTGAAATACGCGAACTTGGGGTTGGCCAAGTGACGGGTGACGATACGATACCTATCGAAAAGCTGATCGATGTCTAATATAATATATAAATATGATACTATTACCGTTCGCGTGTGGACATCACATCAACATTATTATTATAATGTAATCGCGACATCGATTAAATATTACTGTTTTGCACGTGACGTGCTTCGACAGCGGCGAATTCTCGATTTGTATACGTGCCTACTATTATCGGTATATACAGGGCGTTTAATTAAATATAGCCCGATGGCTCTTTGCGAAATCGAATGAGAATGAAACAAAAACAAATCTGATTTACTCGATAAATTGTCCTGTATATATATTATACATACCATATATGTACATATTATACCTCAGCTATAATAATAATAATAATAATTAAAATAATTTATGTGGCATTAATGTGTTTAAATAGATTTGTTCGGTCCCCATCGTTAGCGCGATTTCATTCGAAAGTTAGCGGCGATCACGTGCTGCAACTGTGTCCCCGTCCCTCGTTTTTTTAAAATAAATATTTATACTATATTATTAACTATATTCTATCGATCGAAAATACAGTAGAGCATAGCGTACGTATGTATATTTATAATATTATTCGGAAATAACTAATACATTTATAAAAAGTCCATTTGTAAAAAGTTAAAAATTATTTAGGCTAATTGTATTATTATCATTATATTATATTATTATTTATTTATTTATTATTATTATTATTATTATATTACTTGAATAAGAGTTTAAAAAAACAAAAGACTAGTCATTACGTGTATTTTATTTGTTTATATATTTTTATTGTTAGAACGTTATATACGCGCCGACGGGTTGCATAATATTGTAATTTTTGTAATTTTTAAGTTGTACATAGATAAAATCGAAAAACACATAATTATTATATGTTTGTTGAAAAATGTTATTCGAAATACAAAACAAATACGAATGTATGAAAAAATTTACTTGATCATTATATAGATAAATAAATAATTGTTACAATATATATATATAATATACCAATCGTGTAGTTATTTACTTCGACTATATACCCAAAAAAATAGCGACGCTACAGATTTTGCTCGGAAATGTGTTCGATTCGACGACCAATACGGATATGGTACCCGTAGATCCGTAGGGTTGCGGGGTCTATTGAGCGGGGGCTATTGGCTCTCTCGGGAAAGGAAAAATCGGATCGCCCGCAATGGGTTAGGTCTCCGCATTAACCGAGAGGCACCGCAAACGCGGTAGCGGTATAGAAACCGCGTTTGTGGTACAAAATTAACAAATATACAACTTATAATACGAACGCCGCAACTGAGTGCCTCATAATCATATGACATCACGTGACGTCTCGTGTATTGTAATGATATCACATCGACGGCGATGGCGGCAGACGAAACATACAACGACGATGATAATATTAATATGATGCAATAACCGAACGGGTAATATAATAATATGATATACTTATTATTATTACTACAATATTACCATTATTATATTATGTGGAGAAGAACTCCGCGGCCTCGCCTTGTTGACAAATCTGCACGCCTTTTTATCGATCGGTTTGTACATACACACACATAAAAAGTAACATATTATTATGTTATGATAATAACATATATGTGCCTTGTGCCTATATACATATTATATTATGATAGATAAAAAAATATAATATATAGAGAAACGATGCATAGGTATATAATGCACCCACAACGATGTACCCGCGTGATATTATATTTTATTGTATAATATAATATTGTTAGTGAAACGAAGAAAAGACCAATAATAATAATGATTATTACTGATGCGTGTGTTTGCGGCCGTGCTCGTTATTACCTATTTGTACGACGACGACAAGTGACAACGACGATTTCGTGCGCGAGCGTACGATTTTTCACGTTCATAAAAAATAAAACCTAATAATTATACATATAACCGATTTCTCTTATCTGTCACGACCGCGTTATCGGAGGCAAACAAAACCGTGTCAATAAAATAGCGCCGCCGAGTCCGACGCAACTCGTATAATATCATAATGTACGATATAGTTAGGTACCTGTTGTGCGTGTAATATTATTATTGTACAATATAAATGATTTGTACAATATTTGTTCGGAAAAATATATCGATCACTGTTTAAACACGTTCGATCTAGGATCAACGCACGTGCGTCAAACGTGTCGCCGATGCCGCCAAAGATATTATATTATGTATAGCTTACATGCGGTGGGCACCCGATTTTGTTGCCTGCTGGCAGTCTTGTAAAATAGTTACTTTTCAAAAGTATTCGAGTACAGGTATACGGTTACTTATTTTGAAAATACATATTCGAATACTCGGGGAAAAAAGTCATCGAATTGACAGATACAAATACCTACTTAAAATATATATAAATACTTAAAAATACTTTAAATTTTTTAGACTTAAAATCAAAAAAGAAAATTTGTAAGATTAATACAACGAGTATTTGACTTTAAATGCAGATGCTTTGAGAAAGAATTTAAAATACGTATTTGAGTACTTAAAAAGTATTAGAATACTTTTACACAAATAATTTTACTCAAGTAGGTACTTTACGAGTTCGCACGCTATATTATACCTATATATATATAAGTTACCTACATTGTATAAATATATTATAATATAAATAATATCGCCTCTTGCCCTAGACGCGGATTTCGGTCAGATCGCAGTCTTCGCTGAAAATCCAAGGTCATAAATCGAACAGTTATTTTTTTATAATATTGTCTGCACGACTAATGCGTTGGGTGACTGCGAATTTTTGGCGATGGCGAATCTTTTATTGGCCATCGTACCCAAACGCATAGGTACGAGTAGCCTAGTATCCTAACTATTAAACACATTTATCAATTATTCGGGTGGTGGTGAGAAATTGATATTAATTTATTTATTATAATAGTGTGTGCCGATAGAAGCTACAAGACACGTTGGTACCTACTCCTCGGTGAGCAACGAACACGATCACGATATTTTACGATTTATGATATTTGTGCGGCCCAAATATGATTTTTCAATGTTGAGTATTATAAAATCTATGACATAAATTTGTTATTTCATTTTTAGTTTCACTTATTTTTACAATAATTGTAACATTTATTTATAGAATATTATTTTTCGGCACCGTCCAGTATTTTTAAAAAATAAAATGTATTCATTAACTAACTTTTACTAATGTTTCATTTCCAATCATTAAACTCTACTCCTCATGGGGAGGGGCTAATTCGCTTAGACACCAAACACTGCTCAAATAATAACATTTCCCAGGTAATGTTTAAAATGCCTTGAACTACTACTATAGTGGCTAAAATGTATCTTTTATTATATAGAATTGCAGTAGTTTATTAAGAATCGTTAATCGTTATAGGTATAGGTGGTAATTATAAACATTACTTGAGAAATCGGTACTTATGTAAATTTTCTAAATGATCGTAGCTAATGTTAAATAGTAAGATTTAAGTAGTATTCTTATGCAATTTGTATGGTATTATAACCTTTGATAGGGATAGCCTGAGATTGACTGGCTATAGTCCCGTAAGTATGTACGTACATACCTTGGTAAGCCTAATAATCGAGCTTGTCGTGGTATAGTAATAAAACATGTAATTCAAAATTGCCACAGCTAGCAGTTCGCCATTTGAAAATAAATTTGAATGATAATTAATTTAGTTGTGTAAATTAAATTTGTATAAAAAAAATGCATAATGCTGGTATTACGTTAAAAATTCAAATGATTGGTATTTACTGCAGTTTGATAACTCCTAATAATTTAATAACTAATACGTATATATATAATATTATAGGTAATGCATTAAAGCTCAGAATTTTCTATTACAATAAGTAAAATAAGTATAACATTATTGTAAATAATATGTGGTGTAGACTAAAGACTAAATAATGTATAAGGACTGACCCAACATACGGAAGTCGAAATGAATGTCAATCAATTGACAATTTGCCACATAGCCTAGTACAATAAGGGAACACAATTTATCGGTAGTGTGTTGTTATTTATTACTACATCAGTTTACCGATTTAACATGACATTGACTTCTTCTTTAATTTACCGTCAATTATTCAAAGCGATATCAAATATTATACAGAATAATTTTATTTTATAAATGATTATTAATACAAAGCTACTTAAAATAAATAAAAGGCAATAAAAAATACAATACAATAATTATATTATAACGTTTGTATATTATATTATAGTATTATACCATCAAAATACAAATCATGGGGCGTGCAAAAAATATGGTTAACGCGTAAATTGCAATAAAATAGTATTATTTAACTTTGAGCTTTAACTAAAAGTTATTGTCCATTCTTCAAAAATGAATTAATATTTTTAATATCAAAATATTTATACTTAATATAACATATAAAGTTATAAATGTTAAATACAATGATAATGTTTTTTCCCGTTAGATATTCAAATAAATGTTGTACTTTGTGATATATTCTGTATTCCTAAAACTTATAACAAAATGCAGGTATAATAATATGTATGTATAGTACCTACATAATATATGTATATAATATGTATAGTATGCAAAATTATTATTAACCTATTTTTGTGACATAACTTTTTGTCTCTTTTTTCATATTTTATAAAGTAGCTTTATATAATATTGTTTATTTAATTCGTAAATCTCAAATGAAAAAAAAACACTTCACGTGTATATTTACTGTGGAATAATAGGTATATTGGTTCGATGTTACTGCGATCGAAGACGAACGCGGAACGTCTGGCCGAGTTAAACATTCTTCGTAATCGACGTAAATATAATTATGTATACGATGGCGTAAGAGAAAAATGACAGATAGCGAAAAGAACTATATGGAATACCGTTCTTAAATAATAAACATATATTGTATTTTTATAATCTTACATCTTACATACATAATAAAATGATAGCGCAATATCAACAAGCAAATATACCAGTAACAAAGGTGCTTATTACTCGATATCTATATAATATGTAGATATATTATATAGGCGCCTGCAATAATACCATTATCCTAAAAAATTAATTATAATTCATTTAATATCACCACACCTTAAATTATATCGTAGACCGTATTTATATAATATTATATTTTCATCTGAAAGTGAAATATTTGAATAAAATTCTCCAACCAGGGAGTGCAATAAAATCAAATATTTGTTCAGGTAATTTATTATTTCCATTAGAGGTGACAATCGCTAATTATGTGTTTAAATTATACGATTACCAATTATTGTGCATTTATGCAAAACGAATTCAATATCGTCCCGTTATAATAAATTATGACATTTGTTATTAAAATATAAAAATAATGTTCGGTGAGTCATCATAAGAATCGATTTTCGTTTGTTGTGTAATAAAAAACACACTACAGATTGTCGATTGGTTTTGAGTTAAACCACGGTAATGTATAAAAAAATAAACATATCATGAAACTTTAAGAACCTCGCAGTCCTTCTGAGATGAGGAGCGCTTTAAAATATAAATCTGAACAACCGTTATTGCTTAAAACCATTGTGATGAACCAATTATATGTTGTACGAGGTGGCCTATTACTTATAAATTTACTCGAGATCCGTATGCATTTAATAACATAATAATATTATAGTTTAGCCGACACTTTAGATTGCAATATTAGTTTTGTTTTATTGGAGTCATTGAAAAGTAATTCGCTCCCGAGTGCGGTGGGTAGGTACTCGGCAAAGTAGTAACGCAAGTTAAGCTCATTTTAACGTAGATATATTATAATGTTGATTATAAATTATAATAAATGTTCGAAATTTTAGGCATTTGCATATTTTTTTGGAAGATGCAAAGGTAATGCAATTCTGACGAGACATCAATTTGTTTTACAATACCAATAATTAAAATAAAAATAAATTGTGTTCCACAATTTTTGCATATTTTGTTATGTTTTGCTGCACAAATTCACATATTTTTAGCTTAAATGAACATATTACTAATTGCATAGTATATTGATTTAACTAGAAAAACAAATTCGTATGTACAATTTAATAGGTAGTTGAAATTAAAAGAATTAAAAAACTGTCAAAATATTTTGTTACAATATATTGTTTGACAAAGTTAATTCACTTTAAGTTATTATAATTTTTATTAATATAACACATCACATTATGTAGGAGCTTGTTTCGATGTTCATCTTCGAAATTAGTATATAATTGAGACAACAGTGACGTGACCTTAATAAGGAAATATATAATATTGATGTATTAAACGTAATTTATTTTATTCCAATATAAGCACTAGGCTTGAAACAAAAATACTCTGGTTAGGAATAAAATGGAATTCAAAATAGTGTTTCCTTTTAAAGAATTGAAAAGACATACTAAAAATCATGTCGATATGTTCTTCACAATATCGTAAAATAATAGTTATGTATAGACATGGAGTCTTATTGTAATTACTGTTTAAACGAATGTATAAAAAATTTTCAAAACAAAAAAATGCTGACGACGAGTAAAATAATAATATACTTATACTGGGTACACGGTATACATTTATAAATATAATAATAATATGATATCTATATACCTACGTCATCGACAAAAATATCGACCAGCGTTTTATTACGTAGTGTTATTATATCATACAATAATATGTTATTACTTACCTGTATAACCGGTATTCGTCAGAGAAAAAATGAACAAATATAAAATTCGGCCCTATAGATGTTAGTACTCCTAGTAGATAGGTGTATCTCGATATTAGTGTACCTCTTCTCACTGGAAATTCGGCGTCGGAGTACCTCGCTTTGTAAAATAATTCGACCGAGATGGGAGCCACAGGTGAATTGGCTTTGTATATTTTTTAATGTGCTGAAAACTACTCCCTACACTTTTCTGATACCTATCTATAAGAACAATCTGGGAAATTTTCATCAAAACCGATTAAGTAGTTTTTCAGTGTATAAGCTATAAAATATATATATTCACTTATACCGTATGCTATAGATTAAATGATAAAAGTATCATTTATTTCTGTAACCACTGGCAATCATTTATTATATGATACAACTATTCAAATTGTAAGAGCTGAAACTAAATTCCCGTGTGACTCGTGTGAGCCACATCACTATAACAATCTATATGGGTTGAAAAACGAAGCTATAAACACGTCTTCCCGAGTGTCAAGGAATATGAATGCAACATTTGGTACCAATTGATTCAGTAGTTTCCAAGATTACCGGATACTAAGAAACGTACAATGTTTTTTTTTTATATATGAAGAATAGTTGACCATGACAAATAAATTAAATAGTATTTGTGGATTTATCCCATAATAAACTCTGTTAAATGTACACTACATGGATTTTTAATACAGTAATTTAGGTAGTTTTGACCAAATATAAAATACAGGTCTAAAATTATGTATTTTAAACAGTACCTACCTATGTTTGGTGTTAGAAGATTATGTATCAAATCCAATCATAATTCCTAACTATATTATTTTCTGTAACCATTGGCCATTGCCAACCTACACAAACAAAAAAAAATTATTCGTTAGCCAACAAATCCCAGTGCGACTGTGTGAGCCCCTCTTTAAAATGCGCCGATTTCAGAAAACCCTTTATCGGCTCACCCCTATATCCAGGTGGTACCGTGAACATTTCAATGCTCTATAGCTATCGTAATTTTGGCTATATGAGTTGATTATGAATCAGTCGTTGAGGACTTATCTTCCATAATACGTACAGATATAATATATTATAATGGCGGGACGAGAACGATACGTGCTCCTATGCTGCGGCGGCTATCTGCAATATATTATACGATCTGGTAATAAAAATAACGCCACGATAAGACTATAAAATCATAATAATATATATAAGTAACACCGCATCATATTTTACCGGGGCTGTTGGTATATAATATTATACTATATACGCGTATAATGCGACGACCATCAGTCATACGAACGACAATAGTCTGTCCTCGCCGCAGCACGCGAGTCGTCGACCGATGTTCTTTGCTCGGCCAAACCACGGCGCACACACACGACACACGCACGTCTATAAAATCGTGTAGTTTGTGCGTACACAGTGTGTCGGTTTAGTGGAGAGGAAACGGTCCGATAACTCGCAACACATCCGACGGGGCGCGATCTTTACCGCGAGGACGGGCGGCATACGGTCAAATCGCTCGTGCTTGAACGCATCTCGCCGTGTGTACATATATATATATATAATACATATAATACGCGTTTGTGCATTATATGAGCGTCGGCGTGTGGGAGGGACGACGGTCGCACCCTTTCACCGTCCCTCGTCCATAATATATATATATATATACATTATGTAATGCGTATGATATATAGTGATAACGCGTATACAAGTATACCGCACGTATAAACGATCGCGCCAAGAATATTGTCTGCTCGCGATTTCAGTGGCTTCGCACGCGACCGCGCGCCGACCATGACTGGCCGATATTTCCGAACTCGCCGCCCGACGACGCCCTAAACGGCATAGGTATTACATTATTATACCGATAACCCGGTTCCGCGGGTAACATATCATATTATACCTACAACGGGGTCGCGTGGACTTCCGGACAAAACCGCGTTCGAACGACGCAGATGCGCGCGTGCATATACCTATCGTCGGAGCCGCTCCTTGGGCGGTTTCCGGTTTCTCGGCGGATCAGCAGAATGTACCGATCCCCGGTGCCGGTTAATTCCCCGTTGGGCGCCATATAAATTATAGTACATATTTTTTGTATGATTTTAATTTTTTATGCAACCTATATGTAAAGAAGTACACAGACCTTATTTATGTAGGTAAGTTATAGGTATCAATAGGTTTTACTTTTTTTTATCGATCAGTTTGTTTCAACAACAAAGGCTATTTAGCACATAGCCTTGTTTACATTTTTTTTATTTTTTTTTTAATAGATTCAGTTCAATAGGCTTATATTGGTTAAAAATCTTACACTTATTATACTATATGAACAATAGTGTCAAGACGTACTTATAAGTGTGAATTACACTTTCTTTGATAATTTATTTATTACTTTAGTGGACTTCTGCGATAAAGTGCGATATATCCACGTGTTAACAATTCATAATTATTTTAATATGCCTTTGGTTTCAACTGATTTATTATATAAATATATTATGTGAATATTAGATAAAGAATATTGCGAAAATTAATAAACAAAAAACTAAAGATTTAAAAAGATACATTTTAGTTTTGAAAAAAGTGCCCATATTGCAATATAACAGCGTTTCCAACTGTAAACATATTTGCGTGCCAACTAATTTGGGTTAAATCTGGTATCGTAAAACGCAGTTAAATAATAATATTTCATTAAACACTAATAATACAGAACTAGGACTATGCTAAAAAAAACTGTTATGTTTTATATTATTACCTATATAAGTAGGTACGTACCTATTATATTATGATATTATATTTCATATGGGTTATAAATTATACTTACAACTTCTTTCCAAAAGGTAGAAAACTTCTATTATTTAATTTCATAAATGTGATATAATTTTAGGGATATCATGTGCATGAATGTTGTGTACTTGTGTGGATTTGGAATACCGAACTAGTAAAAATCTTTCTGCGGTGGTCCAAGCTATGCTACGCTATATTACGATTGGAACAATACTATGATCGGACAACATAATCATTCAGTAATTCGGAGTTGAAAACTTATCGCGTGTCTTTGAAATCAATGAGGCGCGTGGTCATTCATCGCTACTCTAAATTGGATTCGTGTCAAATCGAATACAATGTGCCTCGTCGTTACACGGACTAGGAATCGAATTGTAACTCGAACAATGAACACAAATCATAAACAAATAATATATAACCCTTCACAAACACACACACACATATTTATATACATGCCCAATGGCAATATATACATCATATTATATTATTTGAAATAGGGTTGCGGTTGAAAATTATAAGAGTATATTATGCGATTAAAACTTAACATAGAATATGTATAGTAACTGTACGCTCTAATCAAATTAGGTACATGTAATATTAATATCGGTAGTAGCTTACTAATTTCTATTATGTGAACGATTATATTATATTATATTATTAGGGCGCGAAATTATATGCACTTAAAATGTTATGTAAAATATGTTAAATAATGATACGTCGTTTAAAATCAAATTAGCTAGCCCTATACAAACTAAACTCTAACGTCCTGCAAAATTAAAAATAAATCAAAAAACAATGAAAAGTGCAATTATACATTTTACCAGATAATAATATTACACTACATTCAATACATTGTGTACAGAAATATTTTTAAGAATCTATACTTATTTCAATACAACCATTTTAATAATATTTTAATAAAATTTTAAAACATTTGCGTGATAATCAAAATAATGTTGACCCATTTAAAAATTCACGACCATTGAATGTTCTTATTAATATACTAAAATATGTATAATACAATTTTGTCCACGAAATCATAATATATTTTGGTTTTGATTCAACCATTCAAGTTTGTAGCAAACCTGCACTACCTACATGCAGCCAACTACTTTTTAAAGCAATTAATACAATTTATACAAATGCAAACAATCTCCGGGCTTCATAATTATATATATAAATACATATGATGATATAGGTTTATAAGTGTTTTGTATATATTTACTTGTACCGATATTATTTTACTAACCAAATTATAATCAGGTTTATTTAAATTATTTGATTTGAATTGCATCAGTATTTCAGCCCGAAGACTTAACATTATAATAATAAGAGATAACATAATAACATTATGCACATAAAACATACTGCCATAATTACGAGTGTAATATAAAAGTCAAATTCACAGAAGCATCGAGTAATCAAGAATTTAAGTTCGTGTTATAAGCAATAAACATGCATCATAATTTATAACCAATAGATGAGACGTTTTTAAGTTTTGTAAATTATTGTTCTACGAGTTCGGGAATATAGCACGCGTTGGCAAACACGAAACTACATAAATTATAACACAAATTGCTGTTATTACAATACTTGATATACAATAAACGTACTTTAGTCACGCCTTATAATCGTTAAGGGCTCAAACTGATGGTTTTATGTAAACGTCGTACGTTTGAACTCATCTTAATTTTCGAGTTGCGTTCAAGTTAAACATTAAATTAAATACAATAAATAATGAAAACCAAAATATTTCCTGAACACCAATTGAAGAACGCAATTATTAAATAATAAAATATATTATTAAATCTCGAGTTTTTGTTTATAACAATCCTATATACCTAATATACGAAATCATATAACCCACTTCAATCGGCGCATAGTCTGTACATAGTCTATATATAGTGTACCTAACCTAACCTATGGTTGCGTACTTGTGTCCCAGATTCAAATTGTATTCTTATTGTATTCCTTGTAAACAATATCATACTGCACAATGGTGCAGTAAATTTTACAAGCGGGTACACGGCGTGACACCCCACCACCTCTCATAATTTTATATTTATGCGTGTACCCTTTAACGAAAATAGTGGTACGCGGGTTAGGTATGTACCCATTGACTTTTAGAGATGAATTAAAAAAAAAAATATTCCCTTCTCAGTTTAACAGATGATTTAAATCACGATTTGTTTTTTATTTTATATAATATAATGAATATCGCTTATAATTTTTAGAAAAATTCAGTTGAATAGTTTTTCTATTGGGACACCCGGCACTGCATATCATTTTCAATTGAAATATAATCGTAATAATACGTTTCCAAATAATTTTGTATTTTACTGTGAAATAACGACAACGGTCAATTATGGGTACACATATTATATATGTACTTGAGTTTTTATTTTTAAAGACTCAATATTAGATGCCTGATTAAAATATTTGCATCGTTAGGCTTATGATCGTGTGAAATAATGTAGTTTTTCAATAATTATTTCATTTTCACTTTTATAAAATGATTATGATAACATTTCACACATCGCCATAATTGTTTTGACGCTCTTAAGATGAAATTCAAGTCTAAAACCGTCAATGACATAATAACTATTATAATATATATACGTTTTCCTTAAATGACTTATCACAATTTAACATATTATAATGCTAAAAGTCTATTGTCACTACATGAACACAAGCTGGTGGTATAATCAGTAATCAGTAATATTACAAAACAATTTATCGTCGTATCTTTATAAAAGCCATAATATTGGATAGACAACTACCTACGGGGAAATCGAAACACTTCTAATTATTTACGCGCTGACCCAATTCGGATAAAATATTATTTCATACAGCCGCGCCCAATTCCTACACAATATGTATTTAGAACGGTAGGTAATTATTTGCGGACCCCACTCGAACACAGCCACTCCAATTCATTCGAAAAAAATGTATTATTTTCAAGCATCATTTTACTTTAAACTCGTGAATATACTAAAAAACGAAATACCTATTATAGCGTGCTTAGTATAAATATCAAAACAATGATTCTTGGTGAAATACAATTTGAAAATAAAATTGAATAGCTCCATTGCATTTATCAGGTATATTTCCATAAGAAACTATGGATTTTCCTTTGAAAAATATTATATTTATTTATTTAGAACTACTAAAAACTACTAAACATAAAATTTAATTTTTCTCAAAATTGCATGGAGGGAAATTACGGCATTCTTCTTTAGGACAGCAGTATACCGATATAATAAAATAGATAAAATTAATATTGTGTCCAATATAATTATCAAACAAACATTATAGTTTTACAGACTTTTTGAGTGATACTTGTATTCTATTTGTATTATTCCATATATGTATACCAACGGTGCTCGTCCCCTGAAGTCCAACAACACGTATTTTTTTTATTATTTGTTCTTTCAGCCCTAAAGAAGAGAGCTCCCGGCCGGATAGGTTTTTATTATCTAATGGGACAGAAACCGTGTGCGTGAGCGCCGTTGACCCTCGCTAACAGCTACACCGTTTATTATTATTAGCGATACCAGCGGGGGAAAAAAAAACCAAAATAATAACGATTTATCATTCGCAAACGATAGTCGTACAATTTTTAGCCCTCACATTTATACACACAAACGCACGCGCACACGATATATTATAATATATTATCGTATCGTGATGCGTATAGGCCAAAATCGCAAATCGTAAACGAGCAAAAAAAAAAACGCGATTCCAATAAGGTGATAAAAAAAAGACATGTTGTATGATGCCATCTAAAAGCAACAAATATCGAAATGCGCGTTACTATAATAGATTCAGCCCACCCTTGTCCTTATTCGGCTGTTTCGTTTACTCTGTATTGTAGTCGTCTACTCGTCTCGGTTTCGTCCCGTGATAATATCAATCGGTGGTTACCACACTGAAAAATATAAGCCCATGGTCTTAACATTATTTTGTATTTTGATGTGGAATATTGTGGAATATTATGTAAATATGAAATGAAAAGATAAATTTATAAAAGCGACAGAAAAAAAAAATTGAGTTACAATAATTATTAGGTTAATTGTATAATATAATGCGTGTCCAACAAGCCTGTAAGATTTTTTTCTTGTACAACCAACAGCAGAGGAAGCTCTGTGTGAACCATACATGCTCTGCTGCACGCCTACAAGTTATAGCCAAACTTGATCTACATAATACATAAGTGGTGACCAGAATATGGATTACAGAGAGACTATTATTTTACCTTCCAAATTTTTCAAAAGCGATGACAAAAAATAAATGCAAAATTAGTTTGTCCGTTTAAATGAAAAAAAAACTATAAAAAAAACCAATCACCACAGCTACTACTAGGTACGAAATCGCTACTATTATAAATTAGTAATTAGTACATTTCCGTTGGCACTGCAGCAGTGGGTCGTCTAGGAACATACAAAGTGTTTTTGACGATAACACCTATGCCCATATATATATACGTTTGGAGGTTTCGAGTGTTTGGACAGGTTAGTCTTGTCCAAACACCCAATTCAAACCAACGGGTTAACACGTTTTCTATAAGTGCATTCGACACACTTTCGTCCTCGTCGTCGTGGTTGTCCTGTAGCCGCACACGGCCGTTCGACCGACACGAATCGTCCGCGTACGACAAGTATCACAATACCTATACATACGCTCAAAAGATGAATGGAATATCTCACATAGTTCTCCTCGAACACACACACACACACACACACACACACACGCACGCACACTTGTACACTCGTACACGTACGCACACTATTCTTCACACGCGACGGTCAATTTATTTTATTCGAATCGCTTGTACGTCGCCTCTTGTTGCACACTCCACGGCGGCGACGCTTATATACATACGAGAACACAGTTGAATGGAATTCCGAGGGGTTAGGTATAGGGCTCGTTATATTCGCCGGACAACGGAGATCGCGGTGACGGGGACTGGCCGCCGCACCAGAAGCGGTGTCACAATAGTATTTTAATAGCTTCCGGCGTTTTGTGCGCGACACACACGGGCCCACCCACGTACAGCTGCTCGGGTCGCCGCCAAGCAGTCTGCGCCGGATCGGACGTCGTCGTCGCCGCCACGTCTGGTAGGTACACGCGGCGGCGGCGAAAACCGGTTGCCCGAATAAGGTCCACGACACTTATATTTATATACATATAAAACACGCACGATAATGGTCACGGCAGGTAAAAATACCTATATATACGTATGTTATATGGTCGGTCGTATATAATATACGTAAACGCGTTGCCGGGAAAAGGCGCGTTTGTACGTGAATGGGGATGGAAAAAAAAAAAAAAATGATAATAATATAAATAAATATCCATTGACGACCGTTCCTGGAGAGGGGACCCCGCGGCGGCGGCGGTTGTAAGAAAACTACCCTCGTGTGTATTATATAGTGTGTGAGAGCTATTATAATAATAATAATATATATTATATACATACGCGCCAGACGAGGACGAGTATTTATCATAATATAATATCACGGGCGTGCATAGTAAATGTGTGCAATGCATATAATAGGTGCCGTGTCTTCGTTATCAATGAACGATTAAAAAAAAGAGAGAATGAACGAGAGGGTGCGAGAGAGAACGGTGAGGGGGGCGCGGTAGTGTTCGCTTTTGACCGGCTCGGTGCTGCAGTCTCGTCCCGTGTTCGAGTGTGAGTGTGAAAGGAACGAGAAGAAGAAGAAAAAAATACCCAGGACAAGTGCATCGGTTGACACGTATAACCACCGCCGCCTCGACCGAGTTAATGGGTTTCTTTATTCGATTGAAACGTTTTTCAATGAAATTACATCGCACACTACATACTGTATAATAATATAATATAATATAGGATATATACGATATATGCGTATACCTACGTACAAAATATATGCTGTAACGAGTGCACACAAAAACGAAGTGTACACAAAAGTAACAACATTCTTTTTGGCTTTTGTGCCGCTGACTACAACTACCGGCCGACTGTAGTTGTAGACCACGACTTCTCGTCCAATATAATATAATATGATATTATATACCCGCGTGTCTTACAAGATATTAAATATTTTATTCGTAAACATAACATAATATTATTATTATTATATAAATCGGTGGGGACCTCAACGATAATATTATAAAATATTATGTGAATCGTGTTACGGGCATACCATTTTACCATTTCGGTTGACGGGGAATTATGGCAACTATATATGGTCTATTTAATATGATATGGACCTTAATTAATTAAACACATGTATGCCATAACCATTTGTTAAACAATAAACTCGCATTGAAATACTGTCTCTGCGTGGTTTTTTCCCCACGTCAATACGCTCATGTGTTTATTTTTTGCTTGGTCCACATTTAGTATAATGTACAGAATGAAGAGGGTACTCTATTATCAACGAAAATTCATATAAAACTATTATTGGTTTTTTAAGTTGTCTACTCTTGGTGCATGACAACACAATATTTTAATTTCATATTGTTTTTAAACATATAAGTAAATAATAGGTACATTAAAAAACATTTTTCGGGCTTGGAAAATACCCAAAATTCAATTAAAAATATATGTTGTTATTCAAAAAAGTAAAAATTTTAAAATTTTAATGGAAAAAATATTAAAACATATTATTTTTTTTCGAAAACGTCAATTGAAATAATGAACACTATTCGATAAATGAATCACGCAGTGTACCTTTATAAATATATATTCAATAAATAATAGATATATTATGTATAGATTGTAAAATTTTCTAAATTAAAAAAATATACAATAAGAAACATATAATAATAGATGAGTCCATGATTATATATTTAGGTCAATTCATTTGGATTTTTGATTGAAAAACCAACATCTATCTGCAGCTGTATAGATAATTTTATAAATCTTTTTACGGAGGTAGGTATACGCAATAAGGATATAAACGTGCACGAATCCTCGTTTAACAGCAGTAGCTGGTATACATTATACAACTAAATAGTGGTTGACATAGTTTACAGACGTGATGTCTTTAGCAATTTGTTGGCTATATATTTACGAAACATCCAATATTCACGGGTCCGTCGTCTTTCCTGCAAGGATATTAAAACTACATAATTTGATATACCTATTATAATATATTTTGTAACAATTAGTTTATTTAAATACAAAATTTGGATTAAAGATACTACCTAATGATAACAATTAGTAACTACTATACTAAAGTATTCATAGATAATAAATTAATGACAGTTATTGACGTATCATATAAAAAGTTATTTTATATTCAGTAATGAGTGATGACCAACTATATTAACAATTAGTTTTGGTTTTCGGATTATCTTTTTTTTTTTTTTTTAATCTAATTGTCTTATATAATATTTAAAATATCGGACCATATAACCTATAATCTCTGTAGACTATAATAAGAAAAAGCAGAAGAAGTAATAGTATAATTAATTTTAGCGTCATGGCCCTACTCTCATTTTTTTCTCGCATATGGTTGATTGATTATTTTTATTTTTTTATAAACCGATTACATGGAAAAAACATATAGAATTGTTGTTTATAGCTTTGTAACGTAGATCCTTCCTAACTATGTTTATTACATGTTTTAATAATTTTATTTTGTTGTGATTAGCTTTTCGACTATTTCTAAAATCGATGCCATGTTCCAATATAGGTACATCGTACATCCTGATATATTTGTAGATATTATACATCACGAACAATGTTGATTGGTAACTTGTCTTACAGAATTAATAGAATTTCTATTCTTAAACGTATATCTATATTGTTATCTGTGTAAGTTCCATCTTTAAGTTTGCATCGAATGTAACACCCAGGTACAGAGTACTTTTGAAATTAATTTACAAATGTTTTTATTGCGGTCACTCCTTATTACTACAATAATATAGGTAGTAGACAATAATTTCATCAAAAGGCACTTATTAATAGATTTGGTAAATGTTATATAGAGAAAGATTTGTTCACATATTTTATTGATATATTTATAGTTTATTCAAACTTAATAAACCAAAAGCTTTTTTTAGTTCTCCTCTTGACCTTTGATGGACTTTCATTTCCCCATCACCTTTTAGATTGCATATTATAAGGTAATTACTATTTAGATAACTATACTATTATTTTAAAGTTTAAAATATAAATAAAAAAACATAATATTGTATGATGCGCCGTCTCGTGAGTACGAAAACTAAGCGAAGATTATAATAATTTCCGAATCACCTATTTATAAATACTCGTAGATATTATAATATGAACTGTCACAGGCCAGGGAAGACGGCGATGATGATAATACGACTACAGTGGCTGTGTTGGCGGTAGAAACATATTGGCCGGTCGTCAACTACTGTATAATATCTACTATAATGCGCATTGTATACAATATATATATATACGTATCGTGCAAGTTACCCCCGCTCGTCGTGCTCCTTATACCCACCTACCACCCACCCACTCCACCCCGCCACCCCATCGAACGCGACGCGATGACATAGTGTTGTATACATATAATGTGTACCGCCGCTTCACGCTCGGCCGCCAATAAAATTAATATACAAACCAGAGTCGCTAGCATATGTACTATACAGTTATGAAAATATATAAATATTATATAATATATTTGTACACGTATATATACATATATATATATATAAGAAGGGTTTTGCTCCCCCGCGGCTCACTTCGCCGCCGACCGCGGTCTTCGTCCACCACACCCCCTCGGCGCACCGCGCTCGTGGAGGGCCCAAACCCTTTAGCCGGTTCAGGAAATCGTCGATTATTCAGCGAGTCCGGGCCAATAAATATATCACAAGTTGTTAGTCTCCCCTTTGCCGCCGCCACCGAATGCAGGTCTTTTGTTTCCGGAACGTATTTCCCGTCTGAAGAAATATAATAATAACGATAATAGTAATAATAATATCTCTTTTCTCGTTTCGAGTCTTCGTCGTAACATCGTGTGCTTATATATATATATATATATATATACCTAATACCAGTTATATACTCTAACCGAAATTAAGTCATCGACCGGCACTCGCAATAAAAACGGTTTCGCGGGTGTACTATGTATATATAGCCGCCGTCATAATATCGTGACAAAGTGCACGCGAACGTACAATATAATATGTATATAACATTATATGCAGTGGCGGCGGCGGTTTGTTTCTTAACTGTTTTTCTCATTCTTTTTCGGATTAGCGTAGTTATGCGCACCATATATTATTATATCGTATTTCGCAGTTGTGGCGGTTTTTTTCCCCCGCTCGCTATACCGTTTTCTGCGGTGATTTATTATGATAACGCATCTAATACATTTTTAATATTTCGAGTAAGCGCACACTTCGTTTATGTTTCGATTATTATAAAATATCAAATAAAATATAAAAACGTATGGCGCCGAAAGTTTATGACGCGTGTTCAGGATCGATGCCACCTGCCTGGCATTTATACAAATCGACTTATACATTATTATGTCGCTTGTTCGCTCCTGTAATGGTGGCAATTATGTCTTAAAATAAAAGTCTCATTAAAATCGTATAAGACCGTTAACATTTAAATCAGTAAAATATTATTATAGTATAGACCTGAAATAAAAACCGAGGTTACAAGACGGGTGTGTATTACGAACGATAATAACAAGCTTGATCGATTTAAATCAAATCATTCGTAACTTGAGAAAACGAAACATATTTACACATATATCTTAAATGTTTTATCGATTCGAAAACAACACAAGTCAAGAACAGGCCCACACGGAGGCACACGTATACAGATTAATCGACGTAAAATTATTTTTTGATTTAAATAATATTGTATAGTTAAAAAACTCCGCAAAAAAAAATTTCAAACATAAAAAATAAAATCAATTAATTAATTTAACAACACCGATATAGTGGTAGTGAAAAATATTTTGAAATGGCGTAAACTATAATCCATGGTATTTTAATATATTATTACCTATATAATGTGCTCGTGATTTGTTTCGTCAAGAATATTGACAAACTCTTAATGCTGCACAAGCTTCGAAATAGGTTAGCAAATGTAACTTATCTATTAATATATAAATAATATATATGTTATGTAATATGTATAAGAAGAAAACTATACTATAATTTCGTATAAAAACGAGTCACCTAATAATAATATTGAATTGGTAGGCATACCGCAACCTAATGGCAATAGGGTTATAAAATGCCATGAAATGTATTATGATTGTTATTAATTATTGATTGTTATTATAAATGTTTATGAAATATTAATGTGAAAAATATAAATAAATCTTAAGTTAAAGGAAACAATTGTTTTAATATCTTTAATTATGTACTTGGAAGTTAGAGTGAGAGAAAATTTAAGTATGTTTGATGTATGGAACAATGATAAACTGTTAACATACAATGCATGAGTTGCACAATATCGAATATTGCCTACTTAATATCGTTTCATGGTTATTTAAAATTATAAAAGTATTATATTATATTTACAATTATAGTAGTACTATAAGTTACTATAATATAAATTATTATTAATACCTATAATATGCAGAGGTTGTGCTAACGTGCAGTTCTAAATTAAAATGTGCCGATCTTACTTGAATGTTGTACAGTTCATAAAAAATATCATGATTTGAATTTTTAATTCTATATATCTATGAGCTCTATGTTAATATAGGTACTATTTGACATTTGTTTTCCGAAATTATTACAAATTATGGTTAAAACATTGAAATTAATACATATTTATCTACGGATATCAAGAGATTAAATCTATGGTTTAAGTCTTCAAGATAAACTGTGGTCATATATGATTGGGATCCTAATATGTCAATATTGTGAAATTGATGAACAGCAAAAAACATATAGATATAACATATATGGTATGTTTACAGATGCTACAAATAAAAATCACCAAATTGAAAATAGCGACTCTGATGAAGAGGTCGACATAAAAAAGAAAAAAAATCATTTTGAAATGCAATTAATATTGTAGTTACTAAAAATTATTAATTTGAATTGATTTGAGAAAGTGGAGTTATTTAATATTCTTATTATAATTAAACTGTTAATATTTATGATAGTATGTGTTGTGTATATAAGCAAGCGGAAATTTTTTTCACTTCTGTAAAACAAACAGGATGTGCAGCTCTTACATTTCCTTAGCGCAAGCTCTACCTATGTGTTCTATAATAAATTACTAACAAAGGGAAAATTTGCCAAAAACTTATTTTTCTAATACTCAATGCTGCAATGCATTTATACAAATTATAAACAATAAAAATTGGCTCCAAAAATCATAATACAGCGAACAATATAGAGACCCAATTGATAAGTGCTAATAACTGATGAGTTAAAATATATTATTTACTTTTCACGATTCGAAATATTTCAATATGGAAAAATGTCAAGTGAAATATATTTCAAACTCAAAACCCTATATATGTGTAGGTACTCGTGCGTAATGTAGTGTTTTACAATAATAACAATATAATATATCATGACGAGTTTCGAACACTATATATACGGACGTAATTCGTTTTTATCAGATTGCTGCTGTGGACGAGTACCGACTGAAGGCTATTTGCATGCGTATCGTCGTACGTACAATAACATAATTGAATAATACCGTATCTCGGCACACAGACGCCGCATCGTATAGTAGAATCGGACGTCCGTTTTCCGGACAACTTGCTCGTCACGGGCCGTTTACTTCGAGACGTATCGGTCCGCAGATTTCCCGTCCGCTCCGGCGAACAAACTGCTTCGCGAACCGTATGACTTCGCGGGCCTTATGCAGATAGTCATATATACTGCTGTTATACATATAATATGTACGAGTCCGAAATCACAGTGTGCAATAATAATATTGCATTCGATAATAATGTAACGACACACGCGAACGTGTATTATAACCTAACCATAATGCTAAATTTATTATCTAATCTGCAATAAAAAATACTAATAGAACCGATGGCTCTGAAGACGAGCGACATTCTTTCAAAATCAATTAATAGAGATAAAATAAGATTCACGTGGGCGCGCCAGGACACTGCGACATAGAAGGAGACGAGGAGGCGGATAAAGCAGCTGGGAATGCAACTAACAATCAATTATTTTTCTTCGCGTGTAGACATATATATTATGAAGAAATATTAACAAATACTGCATGGATATGTGGAACGCGGAATGGCACACAACCATGGAAAATAAATTGAGAAAAATCAAACATTCGGTTTAACTTTGGCCAAAATACATAGGAATTAATACGAAAAAATAAGTAATTCTCAACTGATTAGGTAAGAACGGCCACATTAAATTCATGTACGTGAACACTTTATGGCAAAGAAGGATCCACCCTTATGACCATCATAGACAATTGAACATCCTTATTCAAACAACTCCATAAAGCACATCATCGTCTACTGCCCTGCAAACTTCAATGAAGCCCGAAATGAATTTAACATTCCGGAAAATTTATTTTAATTAAAATAATTAGATAATTGGTTCATTTTCAAACCCCCTCAACATAATTTTTATCTTAAAAAATTCAAATGTCTGTACATTATAAAAATATAAATATTTATGTTAGTTAATAACCTTTTCAGTTGATGAATGATGATACAAATAAGAGAAAGAAGAATAATATTTTTATTAAGTCGAGTCTCCATAACAATATCGTAAATTCGTAAACCTCGATAACTCGAATTATTCTCTTGCTCTTTGAATCGTTTTACAGTTCTGTTTGAGATTTAAAACTCGAAAAATACACAAATCGAATTTATTGTTATCCCCCCCCCCCTTCTTGAGATTAGATTTATCGAAACTCGACTGTAAAACTTTCAAATCGAACCTGAAATCGCAATACCGCGTGGCCGGTTCGTATTGTATAGTACTATAATAGATACACCTATATACCTATATGGCTATAATATGGTAAGTGGTTTAGTATAATCGAGTTAATAGCCGTGGGGTTATGGTTGTATCCTCGCATTGATTTTTTATGTATTCTATGATGTAATAGTTATTAATATTATGCTAGCATGGGTAGTTTGAGAAACCATCTTAGAATTAAATAGCTGGTTTTGTGCCTCTCAAAATAATTATCGGTAAATTTTAAACTGTGTATAAATGAAAAATAAATCTGCTAACAAATTTGTATAGTATTTGATATAAATTATATAAATTAATGTGTTGTATAATATGCACGACCATTAAAATTAATTTTTTAATGCCATAGAATTGAATGTATTTAAATTGACGGTCGAAACCCCAAAACTCATCATCGTTATTTATCATCGTCCTAAAAGTTTCTAATCGTCAAAATCGTAAAATTCCAAGCTTTCGTTCGAGAAAATTGTGAGAAATCCATTAAAAAATATGTTGCGAATCTGTAGGAATTGTAATATGATTATACTGAATAAATGTCAACTCAATTATTTCGACTTAATCTTCTGATGTTTTCGAAAATTTGTTAATTCATTTCTCGACAGAGACGTCGTTCGTCGATGTCATTTGCGCTTCTGCAGCTGCCACCAGCCAGTCAAAAAATGTCACGACTACCTTGAAAAACAATTCGTAATAAAGTTTTTTTTATCGAGAAGAAACTGAACGTTTAAATTTAAAAAAAAAAAGAAAAGAATGTATAAAAAAAAAAAATCAGAGTTTTCAATAAGAATACGGCTCGCAGCTTATACGGGCATCAAAACCTTGGTTTTTCAGCCCTCTACCCCCCTCCCCACCTTCAACACCCACTTGTATCCGCCCCCGGGGTATTACATCGACGGGGGAACACATTTGCACAAAGCACGATGATCGGTGTCCCGGGCAATCTCGTCGTTTTATGTATCTAATCTTTTCGTGTACATAATGCCTGTATATATATATGCGCGATAAATAAATCGTAATCGATGCGCGTGTAACACGCCTTTCCCGTCGCGTCGTAAATTCAACACAGTTCATTCGACACGTTAAGACATATTATATTATTACATTGCAATGAACGAGAGTCTGCCCAGTTGTACGACAAAGAGAAGTCTGCTGCAGTGGTGTTTTTTTTTTCCATCGCATCACACCGTGTTACAATTGAAAACTAATATTTATTTTGTACGCTGTACCTATACGTAATAATCGTATATTTTATGCATTGTATTATTATAATAATGTATTATATAGATACCTAGGTATACTTACTACACGACGGACAGTCACCGTATATTGTATTGCGTTTGGTTTTCTTTTCTTTTCGGCAAACACGATAATACCTAATAATATATATTATTTATATGTTTGATGTCTATTGCTGTCGCACAGCTGCTGTAATATTATAATATTACTCGATTCGTACTTACGGTCATATTAACGATCATTAATGCGTATCGTGCGGTATACTATAGTGGTATTAATACAGACCTGCTACTTCTTTAATTATAACGATTGTATTCTTATATAGTGTATTATGTGATTATGTTTTTTTTTTTATTATTATTGAGTTAAAGCCGCAACAGCTAAGGTTATTGGCTTAACGTGATTATGTTTATATGTTCGCATACAAGCATCGCTAGTTAAAATGATTTCCGATAACTAAAGAACGATTATCATGTTATTATAGTTAAAATATTATGTCATATTCCGAGTAGCCGTCTTTGGTTGTATACAGATCCGCTCGGGCACACAGAGTTTAAGAAGCCCATTTAGAAGTGAAAAAAAAAACGTCAATGGCCAAACGTCAAAATGTTCTTAAATGTCTTTATTCTTTTTAAATTCACTAACATAATACTTATAGAGAAAACAACATATTTTCATTTTTAAATACATGTTCGTTTGCTATGGTGTTATATATAAGACTTTTAAGAACGATATCCTTACCTAGGTAGTTGTTTATTTTTTGGGTCTTAAAATTTAATTACCTATTAATAAAAAAATTAAATCAACTTGAAATATTAAAAGTTTAAAAACTCTTAAGAATTATGTATATTACATTATTGATATTTATTTTAAAGTCACAATAAAATTGTGGTTGCCAGGGGCATCATTTGAGGGATGTAATGGTGTGAAAATGCATCCCATACACTTTTTTTAACACATTTTTTGTGTAAATTTAAATAATTTCATAAAAATTATAGTAGGTATAAAACAAATAAAAATTTTTTTGTTAGCAAAAATGTGTCTTATGTTGGTTTGACCACAATATTTTATGGATCATCACAACGTATAGTTGTTTGCTTGGATAATACAACTAAACAAACGACATTGCAATATGAACTAGTTCATGGAAACGTCAAATGATCGAAATTAACTAACTGTAAAAAACGTTATGGACATTTTTAACTCCAACAGTGATCAATTTTGGGGTTTCATTCTACATTTATGATTTGGAAAAACTTCAAAGTAAAATTTTCGAAGGATATCACTTTCTAAAACAAATATTTCGTCGTTCGTAATTTCTTTTATTTCAGCTGTGAAAATGAATGTTCTCCGCTGAAATCGCCAAACAGTCACAATTCTTGAAGCAACTACCACATTCGGAAAAGCTTCTTCTACTTATTTATCTTATATGAGAGTATGTAAATCTGAGATACTAAAGACAATATTATTATGATTCTGCAGGTCGATATAAATAACTTTAATAATAATATATTATATAATAACTACCTATTAGATTTCCACGCAATCGAATAATGTATATGTTTAATACAATATAATGATATTATAATCATGTATTTTTTCAGTAAAAATATGACTTTATGTTGTACCGGCGATATTAAATATTATTATAATAATATGACAAAACAACGTTTAAACGGCGCGCAAATGGGGCAACAGTTATTTTCCGTTATTCTTTTTTTTTTTAACGATTTGTTTACCCCGCAGCAAAACGCCTACCGTGCATACACACATATTATATGAAGGTTTACCATGAAAAAAATTCATCACTTTTAACCCTAAAACGCGACCAATCTAGGGGGAGTGGATGGAAAAAAAAACATGTAACTCAATTTCATTTATATATAATAATATGACCCCGTCCATTTCGCTTATTTTTTTCGCGAAAAAAAATGCACATCCCTTTGCCGTAAATCTGCGTTCATCCAGCACAATGAATGTCGTAGGCACGAGTTTTTTTATTTTTTTTTAGTCACATGCTCCGATTGGCCTTTTGTTGGCGATTTTTTTGTCGGGACAGTTTTTTTTCCAGTATTACGGAAACAATGTCGCTACTTTACCCCAGTTTTTCCCTAAATTATGTTTGGATTTTATTATTATCATTATTATTATACTCATTGCACGCCGTCCCGCTGCAGCCGAATTACTTCCATTCGAAGTGGTATGTCGTCTAGTCGTCGTCTCTAGTAATATCCGAGCTCAATTATTTTTATGTTCGCTTATTACAGTGCACGCCGCGGCAACAAAATTCACCAATTCCAGTGTTTTATTGTACATAGTGTTTTATTTGTTTTATTATTCGCCGAATCTATCCGTAACAAAGAAAAACTCGATTATTAAAATACGAACGCATCCTATAAAAATACGAAAAAAAAAATGAACTGTATTTTGTAATACATGGAAGTACTAAAATATTCTCATTCTATACTCCTAAAATTGGTAGACTGACTTCTTCCAACAAGTGAACTATAAATTCGACGTTTTTGAGTCTCCGGGTGAATATGGTACGACAGTATGTCACAATATGTATAAGAAAGATGATTTTCGCACATGCAGTTTTGAATAAAAGAAATACAGTAAATTATATAGTATGTGTAAAAACATTATAAAATTTTGTTTCAAAAAAAATAAATAAATAAATAAAAATATATCGATGAAAGAGATGTCTGGAATTGGTTTAAACAAGTTTCGAGATGTATACAGTGCTAAGTTAAAATCAGCTGTTCTTAAACTTGAATCCAAATTGTTGTTTGTCATTCTTATAACCGATATTTGTTCTTTAAGTTTTTCACACTCGTATATGTTGACTATACCTTAGCCGCATATTCTTGCACCAACAATTCATGTGAAGAGTTATGCTAAGCGAGTAGTGTCAGGTGTATTTTGGTATTTTTGAGTACATGCGTCAACAATTCTTAGGTAATCTCATGTTGCACCCAACAGAATCATTCAGTAATGTTATTATTTTCAGTTGCAAAATAGTTTTATTCCTCGGGTCAAACAAACTTCCGTGATCGACTGATAATAGCGCATGATTAATTTATTTATTGTACGATGCCCACTGCTGGAGATCGACTGGTTTGCGACCCCCTAGCTGTTCTATATACGATATAAATATGACATTACACTAAATATTATATGCACACATTAAATAAAACATTCCTATCAACGCGCTGGACGGTTTATTTGCTGCCTTAAAAACGAATTATGTTTTTGTAACCTGTTCTTATGCTACCTAAATAGGTTAGGTTAACTAAATTTTTGATCGTTAAACCCCTAGCGAATATAATATAATAATCGCGTGAAAATGTAATAACCGCACACGCACAAGGGCAGTATATAGTTTGTGATCGTTTCTTGTGCCGCCGATAATGTTTTCGGATAAACTTATTAAATCGATATAATTGTTCGCAGTCGGTCAATTTACACGGTGCACACATACGCAGAACCACGGAGGTGTATTTATATAGGCTTGTATGTGTGTTATTATTAAATATGCTGAAAACGTTTAATCGACTGTCATAAATCGTTTTCACGAATAATCCCCATGGCCGTGTTGGTGTGTACCTTACCTACCTATATCTACCTACATAATAATATACAATACAATAATATAATGTATTAATGCGGTATATAGCTACGTGTTTTTTTTTACCGACTGCGTGCACAATGGTCCAAATCGATCTCGTGTGTATTGAATTTCGGTTTTCAATCGTTCCCGTTTAGCGGATTCCTTTCGGTCCCCGGCACACACCTGGCAGTATCCGGGAGAATATCAGCAGAACACAAACGTAGAAGTAGAAAACGGAGACGAAGAAGAATAAGAAGAAGAAGGAAAAGGAAGAAGCGGAAAATAAAATATAATAGCCTCTCTAACAAAAATGCTGCACGTAAAATACGCACCACGGGCCAACGCTTCGGGCTCATTGTCCGTCCGTCAAAGGGGTTAATTTTCACACCCCGGGACCGAGTTTGGGTAAACACACGCGATGTCACCGCGGGACCCTGACGAAATGCCTCCTCTGACCTTCACTCAATCACTATACGTTTGTGTATAGTTTATATAATATGCTATATGTTGTGTATACCGTTTTGCGTTGTCACCATAGTATATAATATTGTATTATATACGTGGGACGTATTTAAATAATATATATATATATATGTGCAGTATAGTAATATAATATATGTATTGTAACGACCGCGTGTGTAGACTGATCGTCGTGCCAAAACAGACGCGCTGAACCTAAAACGTTATAAATTATTATTGTTATTATATAGGACACCCGCGGGCACAGCCGTAAACAGTGCCATTCAATTTTTGCCACAGATCACAATGAGATCCGCGTGTGGAAAACTAACCTACGGCTCGCGGACTTATTATTATTATTTTCGTTATAATACGCTGGCACCATAATATTATACACATATATATAATCGTATATTAGTATATGAGGTGTATATATATATTATAATAGTTATAGGTGGTACGACGACGGATTGCCCTGCAACAGAGAAGTATTATATGGACATAATATATATACAATATTGCTGGTTATACGTTTATACTTTATAGGTACGGCGCGGGCCTGACGATATAATATAAAATAATATAATGTGTATATACTCGTCCTATATATATTATTTTGTGCGGGTGTGAGAGGTCCGTCCGCCTTGTCACGGGGTTAACGAGCCGTGCGATGGGGTGTAAGCGCGATTTTACCGCACATATAATAATAATAATAATAATAATACGAAATACAAAATAATATAGAGTATTAGGTATAGCTATCCGACGTTTGAACCATCCAAACGGAATGATAATAATAATATATTATTATATGCAGTGGCGTGTAGAGCATATTTGAGGCCCAGTGACATACTTTTCTATACCTATATAATATATTTATATATATAGCACCTACATACCAGCTACCACCCCCTTATGATCAAATCAGTAAGTATACTAGTTTAAGTATTTTTACGTCTTATTCCACTGAAATTATTATCATTCAATATTGTGTACAAGTAACTAAATAATTTTGAATACCTAGGTCCATTTCATTGAAACTTTATAGTGAATACAATTATTATTTTTCGCAAATTGTTTCAATATAGGTACTACACGCTGCATTCAATCGATATCATTTATCGTATACTTCAGAAATTACTCATAAAACTTAAACTTAATAAAACAAATGTCAAGATTATTGAATGCTTCCAATGTCCAGACACGCAATACCCGCAGAATGTGGACTAAATAATAGTCGATATGTAATAGCTGGACCAAGCCCGTTCGAAATTTTACATGCACCGTTCAACATTTACTATTACTATTACTCAATTTTCGTAAAAATGTAATCTTAAAATTTACTAAAAACTTATTATTTTTGACCTACCCGTGAGTAGGTTATAGATTATAATATATACGAGACTGTCCTGAGTGACTTATGATCAACGCAGATCTGAACACTATCGATTCGAAATTTTGAGGGTAGATTAACATTATAATAATTCTGTATAATATTATAATTATATTATTTGTTTATTCGACGACATAAAATATTATAATATTGTAGTGATCGCTGTGCAGGACACGGCGATTGGCACCACAATTATTATTTAAGCTACGTAGCACGTTTGCTGCGATCTTGAGATGTATTTGAGAAAAATAGGTAATAATTAATAATTTAAACACTTTACTCATTATTTTAAAACGAAGTAGAATATTTTAATTTATATAATTTAAACATTAAAATAATTAAGCACACAGTCGTAAGCTCACTATAAAACAAACAAAAACTATAGATCTTCCACTGGTGCTGACATCTTCTAAGTAATACTGGGTGCGCTCTACCCGTATTTATATCGGTTCTAACAGCGACACATGGTGGACCGATAATCTTATATTCTAAAATTATTTCCAGTTCTTGTCGTCAATTGTATTATTATGTGAATAGGTATAAAAATAACAAGTTTTCGTGTGATCAATGAGTTCTGCAGTTTGCTATATTTTAATTTAAATATAATCGAACACAGTCAACACACAACGAGACAAGCCGTGATGAATGATTAAACGAGTCACGAGTGTTCCTACCTATACAATTGAATCGTAACGATATTGTGAATCTATAACACGAATAAGGTTAGTAATCCCCGACAAAACCAATGTCCATCGGTACCATTTTTAATGTAATATACTAATATATAATGTACAAACGAAGAAAAAAAGGTTTAAAACAGATGTTTTGGAATCGGATTTTCGATTATATTATGCATGTCGCTATAGTAACACGGCGTAGGTATAACCGGCGCGTAGTAGGAGGTAGGTATACTAAAATATGTATACAATGTTTGGGTTTGCATTATATATTATTATAATATGATACGGTCAGTCGACAATATATAATATTATTATCACAGCGATGGAAATCGCATGGTGCTCTAGAGGTGGTCGTCGCTCGTCGGGGGACGTCGAAATCGTCTAGAGTGCACAATATTCGCTAGCGACGAATATACCTGTACATCATTTATACAATATATACCCACCTATATGGGTATAATAGTATTTATTTATAATATTGTGACGTAGACGGTGTACTAGTGACGCAGTCGTGTGTGTTCGGACGTATTATATAGGTACCGCAGTGAACGAGAAGGACCGCGTGCGTGTTGCTCAGTATTGTAAAAACTCGAAAATGATTTGTTGGGACTCGGGACAAATTGTCATAACGACATTGGCACACGGAACGGCGCGTATCGCACCTGTGATATATATTATTATGATATGTATTATTATTATAGCAAACCCTCTGTGCAGTATATATTATACGAGGTAGGTAGGTATAGGCATGTGTATACAAAAATACTCGTCGCATATAAATGTCTTGTCGAGAGATCGGACCACCCCGGTGGTCGAGTACGGGGAGGGGAGGGGGTGTGATGGTGGTCGAAAAACGACAATAATTCCAAGTGCCCCCCACACGCGGCGGGGGTGACCGAGAACGGTTTTTCGCGGACGCGTCGGCGAGTCATAAATCGTTAGAATAATATGCGCTTGGAAACGGAAACCGAATATATATTATATAGGTAATAATTGTTTAGGCGCAGAAGAAAAACCGTATGCATTAGGCATTTATACCTATAATGGCCACACAGACACACACGTATACGTATTATACAATGAGGTTGTGTTATTTATGGCGGGCACAATAAAACGGGAGCTGTCGAGTTTTGCGGTGATGCGTTTCGTCGAGCTGGCCCGGGGCTTTTGTCCGCCGAAATCGTTTTGTAAAAACAATCGCGGAGGGCACGCGGCGCGACGGCGCTGGCGGGGGCGACGGATATTCGTGTGCGCTTAATAAAGTATATCATAGTCGTAGGTATATATACCTTATACGATGATGTGCCCATATATATATATATATATATATATTGTTATATACAACGACGGCAGTGCAGAGACGATTCTCGTCCGGCGACCGTTCGCGAGCGTCGATGAATGGCAGCGTGTGTAATATAATAAAATAATAATATATTATATATATAACACTAACCGACGACTGCGACGGCGATAATGAAAACACCGGGAGGACGGCGCGAGAGTTAAATGAAAAAAGTCGTATATATTATATAGGTGCCACGATATAAAATATATATATATATCGCCTTTTCATTATTTATAATACAATATTATTCGGCCACCCGGACTATGCGCTGAATGAACCGTACTTATATATATTATATATACATACAGCTGCAATTAACCGTATTACACGCCACAGATAATAATAATATATAGCCGGCGTGCGTGTGTGTGGGTGAGTGGGTGGGTGCAGGGTACGAGGACGATGGCGACGTGGCGCATCAATCAAAACGGCAGTCTCTGATGACGCCGCCGCCGTTGCGGGCTGTCATCGTTTGTTTCATTGAAAAAGAGAAACAGCGACGGACGGACGGACGGACGGACCGGGACGCGACGTTTTAAATATAATATAGGAAAATTAAAAAAGAATTGAATACGATTATTATTAAATCGTATAATATTTTCTCTTTCATACACAGTTCCTGTACCAGCTAATGCCGGTTTAAACGGTTCCTTCCGTTCCGCTTTCGGGTTGTTTACCTCCGACCGGCGTCCAATCCGGACCGTATATGCCTATGCCTGTATCCCGTGTGAAAACGCTAATGAAACGTCACGGCGACGGCTGTGCACGGAGAGATGACTGTGCGGCGCGTGTAGTACCTGTATCGTATATAATAATTCATAATGATGATCGCGTCGTACGATGAGAAATCGTCTCGAGCAAGCTCTGGCCGGCGACGGTTGACGTGAGTGACGGCCAAATCGTCCGATGGCGAAACGGAGGGGGGGGGGTGAGGTCTGTACTATAGTACAGTTGTGTCGATTGCCCCCGTTCGCAATACTGTGCGAGACCGTATAATGAGAGATTACTCTTAGCGGTAGGAGATGGACGAAAACACGTAATTTATAATATTATATAATTATAATATATAGCTGCACCTATACAGGTGATTATTTGTTTAGTTTTCGAGCAATGGACTTCGGGGAAATATGCCGTCTCGTCTGACTCATACCACGTGCAGATTTCGAACATCAGACTTTTCGCTAGCCAAATCGTTTTCCTCGCGGTCGTTTTGGATTATACGATTTATCCCTGCAGGGTTCAAGTCATCCAAAACGTTCGGACAGATATAATCCGTACGCATAACTGGCGTATACGCACGCATGTGAAGAATATATACAGCTTTTTTTTTAAAGAAATTTTTTAAAATTCAGTGTGTACAAACTTCTTTTGATAGATACGAGTATTCTCACTAATTTACTTGGTCGTAATGTCCCCTCCGCGAGTTATCCGTATTCAAATTCAATATTCTATATAGGTATTATTCAGTTGCGGTTTCGATAAAACTTTAATTAGCGGTGGGAAGGTCAAATTGAATACTGCAATGGTACAAATAAAATACAGTCGAGTCTCGATAACTCGAATATCAAGGGAGATAAAAATTAATTCGACTTATGTATTTTTCGAGTTACACAACTTGAATTAATTAAAATAATTTCTTAGGGACAAAAAAAAATTCGAGTTATCGAGACTAAACTGTAGAAAGAGAATGTTTTATGCATATACAAAACATTCTCTTTCTGCGAAGACTGTTAAAACGTATGGGACATAGGTACTTCCATAGTTACGTTTTACGTTTGTTATACTTTAAAACTATTCTCTAATATTTACTGTCAGTAATCGCTATAAGATTTTTTTTTATATTTACATATTTAAAGGAATTAACCAAGTACCGAGGAACCCTTCGCCGGTCAACGCCTCCCCCACAAAACCACCACCGCCATCATTATTATATAGTCGTTACTTCCATAATGTTATACATATTTACAGGAACGTTTTAAGGGGGAGGGGGTGTTTTAATTTTATACATAAATATCACTTGTATGGGGCGGGGACGCGGGGAGGGAAGGGTTGACACTCTCTCCGTAATAGTAATCAATCTTCATAATAATAATATCAAATATAAAATAGAACCATATGACATAATCTAATGAATATAGATATCTGAAGCAATATACGAGTATATATATCAATTATATATTATTGCGCAAAAACGGCTATAACCACGGGGGTGTTTCAACACCCAAAATACCCAGCGCCCCCCGGCTTTGCCACTGCACATTTATAATAAGTAACTCATATGTGTAATATAATATGTCCGTATCGTACTATATCGTGCAATATGCAATGTATATGGAAAAACAAGTGTCTCCAAAAAAAAAAAAAACGTTTAAAAATATGTGTTTTACACTTCTACCATAATATTATGATTTTACAATCTATGTAAAACGTTTATAATATATTTAGTTGTAGACACTTATTATAGTAGGTATAATGTTATACCAACACAAATATTTATAATATTTATAGTATATAAAATTAATTATGTTCGCATTAGGTCTTCTTATAAAATAAAACAGTAAAACATTATTTAATATCGGGGGCTATATTTGTATTCGTACAATATACTAGAAATAATGTAATAAACGTTTTACATAGATTGTTAAGTCATAATAATAATATCGTAAAACATTTTTTTTATTTTTTCGGAGTTTTTTATTTTGTTGGAACGCAATATTTTTAAAAATATTGAACTGTTGTAGATATTGACTATTGGGAATACATTTGCACTATTTAGAAAGTATTTTTTACTCGAAAACGTATATGCTTCTGAATATTAGTCAAACAGATTCAAACTTCGGCAAATATATACAATATATGACGATCGGCAATATATTTTGTTCGGAACCTTATATATCCTTATAACGACCTAACCCAAAACTACATTTCCAACTAAATATTTTCCATGAAAATATGTTTCTGAGCAAATACGATTATGACATAATGTTTTTAGTACCTATATTAGTACCTATATTTAGTTACCAACAACATAATACTTGCTATCCATATAATTATTACGTTTCTAAGTAATTTAATTTCGTACATATTATAAAGTATTTCATACGGAATTCAGTTCGATTCGGATGCAATATGATTCAATAAAAATACAATTCCGCTATAATATGTGCGTTATAAACATCACGGGATATACATTTATCCTTTTTCAACGAAAATACGGTTTCCAAAAGATAATTTTTCAACTTTTTATGCGCGCTCGGTAGATCACATAACATATACCTTTTTAATAATTCTTGTGTGATATTACACACTTGTCATACATTACAATTCGTTCGGGTATTGCACGAATTCTTATACGTGCATGATGTTTGTTATTTATTTATTATAATATAATTAATAATGCCCATATCTAGGCGTGGGTGGTACGTATAGTAATATACCGTCGACATTTCGAACGGAATGACGACGAGACGCGGCCGAAATGGAGAAAACGGAGTAGACGGGCAGAGATTGAGAGAGAGAGAGAGAGAGAGAGAGAGATCATGCGTGCGACTTATTAACTGTTATGATAATAAATTGTTATTAATAACGGAAAAAAACATATTTTATGTACACGAGCGGGATACGAGCCGTTTAAATGCTCGCAATCGAAATGGGGCGGTGACATCGCGTACATACGATAACACGTGTACATATAATATAATATTCATATACCACGCGTGTATATTAATGCTGTACGCCCCGGCCAAAGTTCTGCAACCGCGCGTGATATTATTATTATGGTGCCACCGCCGCGGCAGAGAGGGCTCTAAGTCCCGCGACCGATTTGTTGTTTTCATTACGCGTGCACCGCCGGCTCACGGGTTTGTCGAATGCGGGGGTATAGATCAGCGGCGACGCCCATTTACAGACACGCGAGGCTGCCCGGAGTGCGCGTTGTCAAACCTCCCCGTTTTGTTTTTATATTAAAATATTCACACACACACACACGAGATCGTAAAAATGTGCGTGTGTGTGCGTGTGCGCTCAATCATCAAACTTCTACTTTACACCGCTCCCTGTGGTCCGCGTATACATTGTACGCAGCTTTGTTTCAATAACGATTTTCGCCGTCGTATATATTATTATTATTATTGTAATATTGTCGTGTACAGTCGCGTATAATATTACACTACACCCGCCGAAGGGGATACGCGTGTTACGTCTCAATATACACACACTAATATATATATATATATGTATATCCTATTATTGACTGAGGGAACACGCCTATTCGCACCGCTGTTATGTATATATTACAAGCGCCCTATAAAAGTCGTTTGAATCCGCGAAACTGACGGCGAAACGATTCCGTCGGATAAATACACCACCCTTGCATAATAACGCGCATGTATATATTGTATATTTCACGCGACGTATACACGGTTAAGTCGGTTAAGTCCACTCTACCTCTCTCGCTCATTTCTCTCGCTCTCCCTCATCGCTCCGCGGGTTAATATATTACATTATTAGCTGAAATCTCGGCGGTATAAGCCCACTGTCGCGTCTCCGTTTAAGTCTGCACGTGAACGAGCGACGGCGACGCGTGCGGCGTTTAACGGCTAATCGAGTTTATTCGAAAAATTATTTTTAACGCCAAGTCGGTTTGGCAACTCCTAAGCCGACGCGATACGTCGTCGCGTTAATAATAATAACAATATTAATTACATCGATTCCAAACAATTTGTACTAAGTCGTGGAGCTTACGGTATAATATCATACGGCGCATACTGCGCACAAAAATGCAGATTATGTCGTCTGACGCGTGATTATCGTAAACATATTAATATTATTATATCGGCAGGAGTTACAGTTATTTTTTTCATTTATTCAAACAGGAATATTATAATTTTAGCTGTTCGAAATTAGCGGGATATCATTATCATAATATTAGTACAACCCTAAAAGGACATAGGTATGAAAATACTATCGACAACTGTTAATGGTTTTTAATTTAATTGTGATTGGTTGTGATAAAAATAGTGATTAGGTTGTCGACTTCATCGCGTTAAAAGTTATATGTAGGGACTCCATAATATATTATTATACTTATATCGGAAATATATTGTTATTTTATGTTAATAATGTGATATTAATTATATATTTATAGCTTTGCTAATATTACAATAATATAACTACCTACTAATTTGAAATTCGATTTTTATGTGTTTAAAATTTAATTTCGAGAAAAATATTTTGCTCGAAGATTTGAATTTCAAAATGTATGAAATTTTTCAAGATAATAGTTTTTTATTTGCATTTAAAAGAATTTCACCGTACAGTATAATATAATGTCTAAATCGGTTTTAGTTATGTTGGAAATACGTGGATATCCTACATAATATATTATGAGTGCGTATGAGTGAGCAAATAGATATTATTACGTCGTCGTATGGCGAATGGAAGAAAAAAACCCTCTCGAGAGGACAACTCGTATGATATTTGCATGATAATGGCGGACTCGTGAAGGCTCGAGTATTGTTAATAATATAATTTATGTTATACTATAATAATGTGCGCGTCTTCCCGTCTATATTTTCGCAACGTTTTAAAACGTGCCGCGATATCTTGTATACAATATGTTATACAGGGTGGTTCATCCCCAAACTTGTTTACTCTTGGAATTTATAAATATAGGTACTCTAAGACCATTTTTCCAAAATTTCGAATTGTTTTATACTACTTCTTAAGTGTGTTGTGACGATACAAACTTTTATTTTCTAAATGAGACTCCCCTCCCCCTTATTTACTGTAAATTATTTTTGGAAATTTTGATAATATATCGAATTAAAAATTCGAACGAGTAGTTTCTCAATAACTAGGTATTTTAATGTTTATACTTACAAGGATAACAGTCCTTAAAAATGGTCGTACAGAATGTTATGTTACATTGTTCTAGTATATTATCTACCTACTTACTATTCATTACAGACAATTTTAAAAATTATAAAGTATTAGTATACCTTCCTATTATAGTATTAATCACTAGGTACCATTATAAATCACTTATTCTAAACCCATTATCATAGACCTATAAATACTACTATCCTTAGTACACAATGTTAAATAACTCAACAACCACGGGATCATTGAATTTTGATTCTGATAAGTCAACATTTTCAGAAAAATTATCCGCTAAAAATGTTCAGTACAAAAAGGGGTTCTCATTTTGAAAAACATGAGGGGAATATCTCTACAGTACAATCCTGTGTGCTTAAGTAACACAAAAAATCCCAAGAATTTAAAAATATGGTCCCTAAGTGTCTATCTATATATTAAAAATTCAAAAAAATTAGGTTTTGAACAACTGCGTTATTGAAGAAAAAAGGGGTCGAGCTTGCTTGGAGAATTACCCTGTATATATATATATATATATGATATGCAATATGCATAATATATTACATAATATAGAGGATCGCGTTCCGGTCACGGTAGGTCTTTTGACCCGACACAAACACACACACACACACACACACGCGTGTCTGTGTGAGCCGAAATTCCGAGATGAAAATAAAAAAGAAATAAAACTTCAGTCACATCCGAACGGGCCGGAAACCGAATGCGAGCCGCGCGTTTCCGGGCGTCCGATATTCGGACGCTTTGTTGCGTATGCTTAAACATAATATTATATAAATATATCGCATGTGTGTGTGTGTGCGTGCGTATACAACTTTAGAAGCAATAAAATCGTATACGACGGCTACTACACGACTTGTATCATGGATAGTGTGTGTGTGTGTTTATACATACGCCGACAGTCGAGTTGATTCGCTTCCGGCCGCGCGTTCTTGTCCATTGTCCGCCGGCCGAAGCTGCGGCACCACCCCATCCACTTCCACGCTGTCCGTTGTTGTCGAATTAACGTTGTAGTATTTTTACAATCGAAGGATACGTCTATTTTTTTTTTCCTGCACTTCCCTCGGCAACATAATCTCGAACAAAAAGCTTCCGCAGTACGTTGGAAAAAAAAATACCCAATCGATCTATACGCTGTATATATATACTGCTATCATATTATTATTTTTACTATTATTATTATCATCTGTATATACTTTCAACTTTGATCGGGAAAAGTTAAGTTTCGATGACAGTTCGGCTCGATCCCGTCAGCTTCGTCGACGACCACTATAATAATATATTACAGTGCAATAGATAATATAATTATGCAGAATGTTTCATTTAATAAGCGTCTACATTCATTATATTGAAAATCATAACTTTTTTTGTTATTTATTAAGTTTCTTACTGTTTTTAATGACAACATATATTTTTGATGTCACTCTCTGAATTAGAATATTTTTAGGAGTATTTCGACACATATAAATGTCGAACCACCATTAATTAGTTAATTTGTTATAACTAAAAAGTATTTAAAATTTATATGAGTGGAGTAGAGTGGCACAGCCTCACAGGGTATGCCTACAACTAAACGTTGGTCAATTACTCTGATCATCTAAACTGAGCAGACACTTCTAACTCGGTAGTCGTTTGAAATTAAACTATTAACGTCAAGTAGGTACTCCAAACTATATTCTGTTCCGGAATATGAAATAAAAAATGTATGTTGTCAACATTTTTGTCATTCAAAAAAGTAAGAAACTTAATTAATGGTAGGAAAAAGTGTGGTATTTATAATGAATTATGTTTATGTATAAAAAAACATTTTTAAAAAAGTTAAAACTTTCGAAATAATGATTGTAGATACTTTAATGGACGACCTTTTATATACCTAATATCATAATATAGTGCGGTTGTTCAAATTTTAGACGTCTCGATCAATACTTTTTTAAATTAAGACGGCTATTGAAACTCGAATGTTATTAATGTTCCTTCGCGAGTATTGTATTATGTATAATAATATTATATTATTTTCATACTCTAAAGGCGATTATAAACATGTTTCCCGCATTACGTGGATAACCGATAAAATATATACAAATCAGCCATCACTATTATATTTAGGAGTGTTAGACACTTAAAATAAACTTTTTGCATTTAATAACGTTAGGTGATAATGGTAATGTATGGATTTATCATGACATAAGCGTTCTACTTAAAATAACTTAAATGGTCACTCATTTGTTACATATTTTACTTGAGAGCTATTCAATTTTACTTAGGTACCTATATAGTATTGTACTATTACAGAAAGTCTTACAATATTAATATGGTCATACTGGTATACATTTTAATTTATCAATGAAATTAATGTCGGCGTGATTTTAAAGATATAATTAGTGGCTTGGATCGTTGATTGATATATCAGTCACGCAACGTTCCCTGCCCCTAGTTCCCGGATGGGTGACCACCCCGGTTCGTAGTGGCTTACCTACCGTAACAATCGAAACAACCTCACCGTACCAACCCTATGCCAACCATAGTTCATAATCCCTACAATAGCCTACCTAACTTAACTACGGCCATAGCCCATAGTTGCCGGGCTCAAGTTCGCGAAAAAAAGATATAATTATTACTATGTTGATATTTAATGATAAAAAACTTTTTTTTTATTTGAACAGTCATATTACATCATACTATTATTTGTTGAGTGGACAAATTTTAATATGTCATCGATTCCCTAACATACTTGGGTACTTATAATTAGGGTAATTTTTAAAATTATTTAGGAACTTTGGGAGCCCGTATTTGACTTGCAAATAAACTAATGTATATTTTTATCCTACCCGCTAACTAGTATTAAGTACTAATTAAGAAAAAACAATTATTATTATTAAAATTAGCTATAAAAATATTTTTTAAGATTTGATGTCAGAAAATGCTTTTACTTTATAGTTACCTCACAAGTATATTATAATGGGCTTGAAGGTTTCCTAAGGCGTTTTTGATTACTCCGGATAATTTAAGGCTAATGAAAATGCTTCCGTTTCGCTAAGTTATAATATTTGCTTAAAGAGCCTCTTTGAATTTTTTCCGGTAGACTCTCTGAAAAGTTAAGAAACAATAATTAAGAAAGTTCGAGCAGCTAAAATAAAATAAAATAAATGTTATTATATTATATTGCGCGGTATTGTCGGTATTTTAAGGTTTTTTGACATCAAAGATGATAAGTGATATAACCATACACATAGGCAGCTGGTGTAAGCTTGTAAAAATACTAAAACAATCGATGAACCGGAGTTTTACGACAGGTATATCGTCTTTTGTTTAAGTATTGGAAATCGTTAATCGGTTAATGGTTATGATAATCTTAAATGCCATAATAATTTATATAAGTATACTTACCAGCTATAATTTATTTGTTCTCCTATACAAGTTGTTTACACTACGAGTCTACGACCATTCCTATGTCAATCATAGACTGCTGCAGTGTATAAGAGGTACCTATATACGAAAGGTATGAGCTATACACGTTAATCTCTCACACACACACATACATTTATCATAAAAAGTAAAAATATACTCAGACAATAAATATACTAGTCGTACCGATTGGCGCCTATCATATGAAAATAAACTGTTTTCAACAATAACGTAGGTATGTAGATCAATATATTATACATAATTTATACGACGCTATACGACAGAGGAGCTTACATTAAAGTTGTAAAGTTGTGGTGGGGGGGAGGTGCGTTGAAAAATACCTAGGTAACCAATCTCTTCTGTAAGAAAAAAGGCGATTATTAGACATATTTTATAACCCCCTAAAACGAAAATAGGCCACTGCAGGTGCATCACAAAACCACATTCTGTTTTGTACAGGTACGACTCTGCGCTACTAGCAGAAATGGAAGAGTTATTTGAAAAAATGTACATGTTAAACGATACATACCCACAACACTTTGAAAAAGATACTTAAGCCTCTAATAGGTACTTATTGCAAGTTATGCTCCCAGGTATCCCTGGTTATACCACGGGTACCTAATACCTGTAGCCATAACAATATATTATTATTAATTAGGAATATGTCCAGGTCCTCGACGTGCCACTCGGGTTAACGACACTCGTCGTCTGAATTATTGAAGGAGGAGATTAGGTATTCGACAACACAACAATATACTGCCACGCCACCGCCGCTGCTATAATACGGGCGTGCCGCTCTCGTCGAAGTTTCCGCGATGAATTACCGTAATACCACTGTACAGTATAATCATCAATCCTTCTCCCCTGAAGAGGCGATATCGAAATAGAGTAGTGCGCCGCACAAAATAATACTAAAATATTCGTGATTCGTCTGCAGTGTATATTGTACCATGTACAATATCGTATTGTTGTTTTTTGGATTCCCTCAACAAATTTTTTTTTTTCAAAATTTGTCCGCTCCGCCCCGGAACAGGCTAATGTAAAATCGGTGTCTCGATGATGGGACGATAACAATGACGGCGTTGTTCCGAAGCGCGTTTGGCGCCCGGTCGAGTCGGCCCTCGCTCGTGTGGCGTGCGGTGTTGGCGCGGTATATTTAGGTACACGCCGCACGCAAACCGGAACCGGAAGTGAGAAGGCAACCCATCAGCCTGCTCTGCACTGCAGAGTATACGCGTAAACCACCTCATCACCACCATCATCACCACCTGACTAAAAAGTATTGTTATTATTATCATTATTATTGTTATTATAACCGGCGGCGACGATGATGATGACGATGATGATGATGACGACGACGATAATCGTGGAGCTTCAGTAAAGTGGTGTGTATATAATACTGTATCGACTCTAATGGATAACCCCTTCGTCGCCCACACGACACCTCGGCGATAACTATATATATATATATATATTATACACTGTGCGGCGGTGTTCGATGACTACCACGATATAACAATATAATATAACATATTATTATACTAACCGGCGGCGGGCGGTCACGTGCCTCCTGAAAAAAATAATAACAATAATGAAATAAAAAAAAATCCTATCCCGCGTCCATTAACAACGAATCCGGAGTCGTTATACAGTATGATATGTATGTATTGTATATTATTTATAAAAAAAAAAACAGACGATTGACTTATATATTAGTCGAGCACGCGCTATTCAATTATGCCGCATATTCCTCTCTCTCTCCGGTATAATAATTATTATTCTTCTCCAAACGCAATATTATACATTATACATTTATACACATGCCTACTACAGGTAAGTGTAATCCTTCTTTTAGCATTTTTATTTTAAATAATGATTTCTATATTTTAATTTTAAAAATATTGAGTAAAAATGTACATTTCAACCTTATTTAAATGGCTCGTATTGTTGGGTTCGGCAACCTTTTTTAACGCCAAGGGCCAATTAAAAATTAATCAATTAATTTGAATTTACCTCATTTTGTTTTAAACAAAAATGCCATATCCAATTTAGTTTATTTAAGTTCATAACTGTTTCATTGTATATTAAAGGAATCTACAAACCAACAACGTGTTAATCCGCTGTTTACTGGCCATACTACTTTAGTTGGTTTTTTTTATACATAATGCCTATTTTTATACAAATCATAAACTGATAAACTTTACTCGAGGGCACATAAAATTTCTATGAGGTCTGCGGGTTTCCGATCCTGAGTCTACATACATAAGACTTATTAATACTTAGCATATTATGCACAATTATAATATAATATAATATTTGACAATGATACAGAGGAAAGAAAATCGTTAATTTATTTTCAGTTAGATGGTTAAGAAGCCACCCGTTAATGACATTTTGCATGGAATTTAATTTATAACTAAAAAATTTGTTTTCATCTCTTATTATAATATGGTATATTAAATAACAAATAATAATGTAAGTTTCATGTATTTGATTATTTTAACTTATAAAGTATAATTTGTATGATTTGTACAGAATGATTTATTTGGTAGGATTTACCTTATCATTATAAGAATAATATATGTTATATGTGAAAACAAGAAATACATAACCATAGGTCAAAAAGAAAAAAATTATTATTTTAATAAATAATAAATTGGGAGTAAGATTATGGCACACACCAATCACAAAAACAATAAATAGAAACATCCAGCTTTTTCTCGTAATTCATTAAAAAATAACTAGACTTAAAAATGTATAATCTGAGTATCTGACACTGGTTATCATTTAATTTTCTATAATTAAATAAAACAATAAGTATTTAAATATATATTTGAGATACTTTTTTAATGTATTTGTATTTAAATATTCTATGCAAACGGATTTAAATTAATTATTAAATACTTCTTTATTCGATGGTATCTAACTGTTAGTGGAACTTATTTGAAGTACTTTAACTTAGGTATGCTGTAAGTTTCCCTATAGACCTATAAATTATAATATTAACAATCAAAACCGATGATTTGCTTCAAACATATTTTATACGATAACGTCGAATTTATTCTGTGTGAGGTTCATATAATATGTTTATTGCCACGTTATCGTCATGTTTCCAGACAACAATATTGTGCATAAAACAACTACTACCTATTACATGGGGAACAGATTTTTGTACGCTGAATAAAATGAGATCGTATCTTTACATGCGAAAATAAACATTATTTTTTTTTATTATTATAAATTAGATACATAACAGTAACGAATGTTTTTTGTGCATAAAGTTCATCGCTGGTTTAGGCTATAAACATGAATGATTATGGTAAATACTCTTAAACCTCGTGAAAAATAATGTCGACGTATATAAAATAAATGATATGACACGAAAGCGTTGAAACTGTTGACCCAATTTTTTTCCTTACACAAAAGAAAACGTGAAAATGGTAAGCTACAGCCTTACGGTTTATGTTTTTAAAATTAAAATTAATTGTTTAACATAATTAAGAGGTTTTTCTTATTAAAACTGAAATTAAAAAAATAAACACTTAACAATGGATTTCTTTAATAAAAATTTACTTCTCTAAAGTTTCACTTTTATTTAACAGTTCCTCCTCGTAAGGGACCTAATTAAAAATGTCGGCGTCAACACTTAAAATTGCAACAATACAGATAGGTACATTGTGTTTTTTTCTTTATTCATTAAAGTGTTAAAGTTATCACTTACCAGTAATTATTATTATATTGGTTTCTATTTTAATTATATCCATACGCATAACGTGAAAATCAGGTCCACAGTAAATTTCAACGCAGTACACATGTTATGGATTTATGTATTGGATTTGATTTATTCGTTACGGTATTTCCATATACGTACCTACGATATATCTGCGGTAGGTAGGTTACTGTAAGTTATACGCTTAGTAGAGAAAAATCAACTGCAGTCGGCTGTAGTAGGTGTCAATAATATTATATATAATATAATACATAAATACAGTGATGGGAAAGTTTCATTTTAAAAGGATCTCGCTCCGATCCTCGTTCATTTCTTGACATAAGTACTCGTTCCAGATCTTTGTTCAAAGAAATAACTCACTCCGAATCTAGTTCCTCCAAAAAAAGAACTGTTTCGATTTTTGGTATTTTTTAACCAAGTTATTAACAAAAAAATTGCAGCTTTAGAACAATACCTTTTTGTTTATATAATGTTAGGTAAAGAACAACGATCAATGAATTAAACGTAAACCAACTGAAAATACCTGAAAAAAGAAAGCTCTATTACAATTAAAAATATGATTTTAAAGTTTAAAGTAACTTTGATTTTCGTTCACGTTTCTCAAAAAAAAATCATTCATTAATTTTCTTTTTGCTTTATTTTTAAAAAAAGTAGTTCCAATAACTCCATTCCTATATATAATTCGTTCGAGGGATCCGTTCCTTTGGAACAATATCTTTCTCAACACTGCGTAACTAAGTTAGATATTACTAGATGTCCAGATTAGATATATTATATTCCACGAGCATCTTACACCTATATAAATATATGCATGTTTAATAGTTTTCGCAGTGTTGAAGAAAAACCGCGTACAAACAATAACACAGTTACCAAGATTTATTGTTGTGTTTTATCTGTGATCTAAGCTAATAACCTTAATATTATAATAGTTGTAGATTTTCAGTTGGTATATTGAAAACGTTATTGGAAATAACCAATGAAAATTATTCTAATAACCTCGTAGGTACTGAGGGGCGTTTAGCATTTAGGGGGTGATTTGAATGTGTAAACCCGTCTTTCCCTACACCCCTCTACCAAGACAGATGTACCTATATAATATTATGAGTACGTCAAGCCATTTAAGCACCCTATACCTATTACATGGATATAGGTAACTATTACAACACTTATTATATTATATTGTGATACCACGGTATTTGTGCGATGGTCGCTGCAGAGCAGTTAAATCATTAATCGACACTGACGACTGCTGCACGAGCACCTTTGACCTTGTGCTATTAAAATCCTCAAATCTCAAAGGCGTACCTATTCCGTGCACATTACTTAAACTCATGTTTATACGATTTAAGTGAATATAAAATGTGAATTACAGCTATTACCCTAAATAGGGTGGCTACTGGCTTGAGGGTCGGGAGATCTGGACTCCTCATCAAAAAAGTACCTATACTAAGTAATTAATATAATTTTTTTTTTATTTTGAAATAATTATAAGCAATGCAAGTTATTTAAAATGTCGTAATTGCAGTACAGTATTTCAGATTTATAATACCTATATAGTTACCTACCTATATAATAGTGATATAAGCACAGACATTTATTACGTTTAAACAACGTAATAAGTTTGTCAGCTATACTTCGTTTGCATAATAGTCCAACGTCCCGCGTCTTATACACAACAAGTAAGATGAGTTACCTATTTATTTAAAAAATAATGACGCAAATACGATCAGATGTATATACTTTACCCAGGTACCATATATAGGTAGTGTTGTAATGTGTCCGATTTCAGCACTTGTGAAATTGAGGTTTGATGCAGTGTTGGGAAGGAACTCCAAAAGGAACGGATTCCTGGAACGAGTTAATTTTGTAGGTACGAAGCTTAAAACTGTTTCCTTTAAAAATAAATAAAAAAGAAAATGAACGAATTCTTTATTTTGAGGAATGTGAACGAAAATCGCAGATCTTTGAAATTTACACATTTTTAATTTTAATATAATTTTCTTTGTTTTACACGCTAACAAATAAGAAGGTATTTTTATTTGGTTCATGGAGTATTCAGTTCCTGTTTAGTTTCACCTTTTAAGCTCTAATTTAATCATCGCTGTTGTTTTTATAAAAATAACAAGGCATTACACTCTAAAACTAAAAGAATAACAGACTAGGACACTAGGTTATAAAGGAACGAACATTTGAACGAGTTCTTTTTTTAGAGGAACTTTATTTGGAGCAAGTTCCTTTTTGTAATAAGGAACAAGGATCTGGAACGAGTTCATATTTTAAGAAATGAACGAGGAACGGAACAAGATTCTTTTAAAAAGGAACGTTCCAAACACTGGTTTGATGTAAATAAAGTGTCTAATGCGAGTTGGATACTAGTTGTGATTTGTTATATTACAGTCTGTTACTCTAGTATTCTATGTTTGATTGTTTTAACAATAATAGCAACAATCATCTATTCGCGTTAAAGTTCCACAGTGTTACATATCGAGACTCCATCCGAAGCTCTGTTGTGTTCCTATTTATGCTAAACAGTAAACACCACCACCATGTTATGATCACTCCACAACTAGTTTAAGTATTGTTTCTATTCTGTCATTACTATAAAATAGAAACTATATGAATTATAATGTCAAATATGATTTGCTAATGAAGATCATTACAATAGTTAATAAGGCCCACAATAAAAATACAATTTTATTTAAAATACGTTATATAGGTATGCTTATATGACATTAGTTATTGTGTATCTCGCGGCTCTAAATGTACATAAAACCGTAAGTACCTGTATCTGAGCTTAAAATTCTATGCCCAAACTAGTATAGGTAGTTCCTTAACCTAACATAACCCATTCCAAGACATTACATATTACAACCTGACGTTTAAGATGATATATTTAAATTAAATTAAAATGTGTATATTATTACGTACCTACAGTATAAAACGTCTTAAAAATGATCTTTTCAAGAATACCTACCTACTAATACCATCAGCTATATTATACCCATATGGTTTTCATGGTATACACTATATAGGTAAGTGGTATTTAGTCGTTCTAAATAAACAAATGAACTGTATATTTGCGTACATATAGGTGCAATACGCGTGTATACAGAGAAAGTGTCGAAGTATAGGTACTATATGTTTATTGAGTAGTCGGTATTGTACGTAATACATTATGATCACAGCTCTAACGATGACGTCGTGCAGTACGTCAACGAAGACGATGATCAATCTCAATCTACGAAATAGAGACGCAGCGCGGAAATTAATAACGACGTGAAATATATTAAAATACGTATAGGAGGAGACTGCGAATCGCGTTCCCGGGCTCCCGACAACAGGACTATATCGTTCGGCGGCTGTATTATAATGGAACAATGCTCTTCGCCATGTGTGAGTGTGTGTGTGTGTCTTTGTAATAACGTCTACGCACACGACTATTATGCGGAAGGATGCCGGCGGTCCGTCGGGGGGTGGTGGGTGCAGGTCCTATATATACCCGCGGGCCTAATAAAACGTGTAATGATCCTGTCGCCGACGACGTCGTTTCAAAAGTCATATAATGCGTGTACACTCTCCACCCGCTCGTCACCCCCCCCCCCCCCCCAGCCACAGGACGACGAAACGCTACCGCCGCGCGGCCGACGTGTCTGTCTCCTCCCTCCCCGTGGCGACTGCGTACATAGATTATAATATTGTGTAGATGTAATATCGTACTAAACTCATACATAAATAATTCCAAACTCTAGAAATCCTGGACCGCAGAAAAACATCCAAAAATATCCATGGATGAACAACAGGTTCACTCTATTATCATTTTCACGCACATCCACCTTGACGTAGACTAAAATCCGGAGCCATTCTTAGAACGTTTTTGTCTTATCGCTAAATACCTCGTTATAATATATTATATTACATTAATTATTGTCAAATCAACTTTAATGCATATAATAGTATAATAAATTGTTCGCGTGTTCAAATAGTTAACATTTATTTATCACTGCAAATATCAGTAGAAGTAGATAGCCTATTGGCCAAGAATGTCTTATTTTAATATTAATAAACACAAATTAAGGTATATCATATTATATAATAAATTATAATTATTGACGAGCGGTAAAAATGCGACTATAAAACTGTTTTACTTGTAAAATCATCACACTCTAAAATATTGCATTTCTTACCACACACACAGTTTGGAATCAGCGTTTGTGTTATTCGTCTCTTTTTATTTTTTATAAGCATTTTATATGGACATTAATAAAACATTTTTAGCTTGATCATAAAACTTGAAACGAGAGATTACTCATTAATAGACGTTAAAAATATTTTAGGCACATAAAATTATTGGATTTTCTTTTATAAGTATTTACAGTTCAAATGTTGACAAAATTAATCAAAGCTAATAAGGATTAGCTAAGGATTTAAAATTGTAATCAAGGTTTTTCATAAGTGATAGCTTATAATGCAACCAAAAAATTTAAGAAATTTATTAATAATACTGTTGTTTTGTATAGACTTTTTAATTTAAAATTTGAACGAAATTAAATACCGAAATTGAGGATAACAATTATAGTTTGTTTGTTGTAATTTAAAAATGCATTTTTTGGAAAAAAATACGGAATTGAATACTTATGTCCAAGTCCAATCAGGGACGGATTTGGATTTCAGACTAGCCAGGGAAATGTATAATAGTAAAATGTATTACTTGAATAGTAATGACATCATAAAATATATACCAAGTTCCGTTAGTATAATATATATATAGGCTGACGGTTCGTCAGAGACTGTCTTCATTCAGAATCGTTTTTCGTATACAATGACTTTATATCATTGAATTCATATTTAACAAGCTTCCGTTATATAATGTCCCACACGACACCTAGTTAATGTACATTTACTTCTCCATTTTTTTTTTATGTATGTATCGTAAGTAATTTCAAAACCTATTTTTTAATATCTACCTAAACGAATTTGGATAACCGCGTCAAGTGCGTACCATAACCTAATATTATAACCTACCTATAAATGTCATATACAATATGCACCACCCATCGATGAGCTACCTAAGAAATAAAGAGAGCCGTATAATTTTATTATGATATAATATTAGCTATTATAGGTAAACACTTTTCGATTCTAGCCATAAAACCGGGCATAGCAACGCAATGATACACAATTTTATTCATAACATAATAATTATAAACAATATAATATAATTGGAATAAAATTTTGTTCACTTTTTCATAGCAGTCAAATGGACATCATAAAAATCGAATGCAAGACGACCGGACATGATACATCGAGTCGCAGAGTATAATATGTACAGGACATCCAATAAAGAGACTACCAAACATAAAACAAATATAATATATAATTATAATTTAACGAAGTTTTCAATTTCAAATATATTTTTAATGTTTGCTCTTTACTGGACGCCCTGCACATATTTTTTGTAGGTTCAACAGTGAAAGCAGATCTTCAAATCAACGCAACATATATACGTATCATGCACTATTTGTCAGGTCGTATAGTTTATTCATCATATCTACCTGGTCCTGAGCACAGCTTTGCTAGGACTCTAGGACTCAGATTTTTATGTATAATAATATATATATATATGTACAGGACGCCCAATAAAGATATGACCAAAGATCAAATAAATATATAACTTTCATTTAAATTTATCTTTCGAGCTTTTAATTTTCAAATATTTGGTTGATTTTTGCTCTTTACTGGACGCCCTGCACATATTTTTAGTAGGTCTCACGTACACGTGGATGGATCTGCGCGTAACTAAATATATGCACTTGGTCCAGTCGAATGTGCTGTATGTATAATAAACTGACAATTGAAAAACGGAAGCCCGAATTACTTCCGGTATAACATTTACATTTTTAAACATCAATGTGTCACATAATAAATTATAACACTTACAATTTGTAATTTTTTTGAAAATTATATTTCAATACATTTCAGAGGAGGTCCAAAGCGTCGGCCCGACTTGCAGATCCAGTTGTCGGACATGCAGAGTAATTGGAAGTCCTTCGGGCTTCCGGTAAATGATTTAATTACACTGATGTTTCAATTTACATACGAGTAAATCTTTGTTTTTATTTTTTGCTTTTTGGTACTACGTATACGATTGTTGTCATTATCGGACTCTGTGAAAAAGGGCCTTACTCGCTGCAGTGATCAGATTGTACGGACGCGGCCGGCTGAAGCAAAGAAAAATGTATAAAATACTATATAAATTAATCATTTTAGTTTCAAGTACAACATTTCAATAGTGTGATACAATTATAAAAACTATTAGGTTGATGGAAATAAACAAAATATTATTGCTAAATAAAATATTTTCGTTTAATGTTTTCATAAAATGTATACAATAAATGCCAAATGATAACTATTTTATAAGTAAACACACGTGAATTCATGTCTCAACGTCTCAGTATAGATATATTAAAAAGTGTTAGCGTGTAAAATTTTTTTTTTCACATCATACTATTTTTTTCCGTAATTGTTTTTAAGTTTTTATTTTTTTGAATGACAACTTATATTTTTAATTTCTTATTCCAAGACAAGAGAATTTCCTAAGAATTTTGTTTTATAAAATACCATTTTATACCATCTACAGTACGGTGGTATTGACTTATAAGTTAGAACTGCTATTAGCTATTAAGACTACTTATGAAGAATTTTAAATTTTCAAGCATTTTGAAAAAATATATAGAAAAAAATAAAAAAAATTTGAACTTAAAATATCTATAAATAGCTCAAAATGATTCAAAATATTTTGAAAATGTGATCATGTACCTATAGAAAATAATAAAATAAACATTTGGTGAAAATTTCAAGTATTAACAGTTATTCGTTTTTGAATTGTAAAAAAATAAGAAAATAATTAGATACGAATTCGTTAATTTACGGGTTAATTTACACATAATTTATATATATTTATTTAATGTACGTATAATGTCGAAAATAAATACTTAAAACAATAATAAAAAGTTATTTAACTTCCCAGTGCACTTTTTTTGTTGAAGATTGTAAGACTATGTATTACAGTTTTAAACATTGAACATAAATAGAAAAATAGTTATGAATATTTAACTCAAACCAATTTTCAAATTTTCGATCTTTGTCAAAATTCTAACTTCAGATGCTTATAAAAACCTATGGTTGATTAACTTTTTTTTTAATTTCTACTAACAAGAACTTGTGAGGAACCTTTTATTACATTTTAAGACTTTTGCATAATAAACAATTTTTTATCAACAATAATTTTAAAATAGAAATTGTCTTATTATAAATAGCTCAAAATAAAGCAAAGCACTTTAATATTTATTTATTTTTCCCCGACACTTTTGAATACTATTGGGGATTCGAAATTTATTTTTGACTCTTCCAAGCACCAACTAGATTTACTTTCCTACCAAAAAAGAAGATTCATAGAAAATCGAATCATTTATATTGTCCCAAAAGACAAAAAGCGACGAAACTACGTAAGACACAAAAAAAAAAATCATTCTAAAAGAGGTTTGTTTACCAATGATAATATATTATCACCTCAGGGCCCTCCTTTAATGCGGTATAAAAAATATAAACATTTGAAAATAATTTGTTCCTTTAGTTGTCAAGTATCTATAGTTAAAAATTTCAAAAATCTAAATTTTATAAATGCATTATTAAAGGGCAAATGTATCACCCATGGGTGATTAACCCAGTATTTTATATTATTATAATAAGGCACATGTCCGTTTGATTGTTTTTCGATTTTACAACCGGACACGAGAATTTTTATTTTTACTGCTTACACGCGCGTCTATTCGACTGTAAATGTGCGGTCGTAATCGGACGACTTTAAAGGTACCTCCTATACAACCTATACATAATAATATCATTCGGTAAACCAATAAAATATTCGATTTACCGGGTTTGAGTTCCAAATTACCACTTTTTACATACGAGGTATTTTTGTTTTAGTTCTCAATACTTCTATGTAATAGATTAACTTATCTATACCTACCGTAACTCACTAACTCGTAATAGGTAACATGCATATCGGTATAAATCGTCTGCTACAGTTATAGTTTTACACAATATTTATACAATATGTTGCGAATAGTGCATATTATTATACTTGAATCAATTGTGGTTTAGAATACGAACCGATCAAGTGTGTGTTGGAACACTGAAATAATGATATAATGCGAACAGACAAATAAACAATTAACAATAGTCATATTATGACGCGGAGTTTGACTTTTCAATAGAATAAATCGTAATCGACTGTTTTTTCAAATACAATAATACTACACAATACTGCTGTATATAGTTGCATGCAGATTGCCGATATTGACCACATAGTATTATTATTATTATCATTATTATTGTTATTGTTATTCAACCCTTCGAAAACAAATTAGCCGGTCGTCTCGATTAACACAATATATACACACACACACCTTTAACAGCTGCCCTAAATCAAATGACTCATCGGTTAAACGGTTTTATCGCAGGTGGCTTTTAACAAATTATCGTAGTCGGCTTAAACGCGTATAACACCGTTACATTATAATAGGTATCTGGTATATTATACGATTTATACGTGTTAAGTTTAATCGCATGATTTGTTTTTACATTGATTAAATCGTTCCCGACCGACCATCTCGGAGTAAACCATCACATGTATTATTATGTAATGAAATAAAAGCATTTATAATAATACAATACAATATGCGTTGTTACAATATAATATGCGTATAGATATATTCGAAAACGTATTGGGTGATTAATGACAACTCGGTCGCCAGACATTATCAATAGGTAATTAACAACTATAAATACCATATGCAAAATGTTAATTCACACACGATTGTTTTAGCCCACCGTTAAACCTGCAACGTTTTTAAAACAATAAATAAATAAATTGATTACATATTTCAAGTATACCTATTAGATAATGTGTAAAACAGCCATCATTCGATAAACTTTTCTAAATAATTAAAAGCATTTTTGACATACTTTTAAACCATCATCATACCGCACAGTACGACCATATTTTATTCGCACTTTATAAATAGTTATTGACTCTGAAATCGTGGAATATAATCATGGAAATATGGAAAACTATTCTAAAAGAATTAACATTATTACTATTTTTGTCATAATATTATTATATGAGTAGGTACCGATTTTATATTCGGAAATATCAATCGTAAATCGTTGAACTTTTTATTACTTTCAAGTTACTAATAATTTTTGATTTTCGTAGAACTGTAGAACAATCGTTTGTTCTTTCTATTCGTATGATACTAAAAGTTGATTTATGTTCATTTCCCAAATTTAAACAAAAATAAATTAGAACAATATAAAATATTATACTTAGTATAGTATTATTATCGTCTATAAATACCTATATAAATTTAAATTAAAAAAAAAAAGGTTTTATAAAATATTAATCAATTTTTAAAGTGACATTTTATACAATTATGAATCAGATATATTTTAACTAAAGTCGTTATTGAGAAACATAATTTATGATAATTGTATAATAATGCATTATTGAAGAGTCTAATGCAGGGTATACGACAATACGACAATACGACGGATACATAGAGATATTGCCCGTTTGAGCGAGGGCACTTTTTTTACGCTAAAATAGTAAAATTACCATGGTAATTATGTATAAGTAATTTTTTGGCCAATTTTAACACGGTACACCATCTACATTACACTCTTAGAAGTACGCCATTACAAGTAATTTGAGTAGGATTTGTATATAGGTACATATTTGAGTATGGATTTTCACAGATTCGTGTAATCGTGTAAGACGAGGATTGTTTTGTAAATAATAATAAGTCAATAATTTTCCTCACTAATTTTCATGTGTATATTATAATAAACAAATTATTATTTTTAAATTGTTCAATGAGACTTAAGTTAATATGATTATTTATTTAAGAATTCTAATTTATCAAAACTCGTACACATCTTCAATTTAACACTTTTTCTGTCCATGACATTGTTGTAGCCCCCTTTCTGGATACGCCACTGGCAATAGCACGTATACCTATATTAATAATATATAAAAATGAAAATCATTTTATTTAATCTCGATTAAAACTATCAAGTTCAATATTATAAGTCCGTTGTAAGTTACGCATGTTGCAGTGTAGCCAGTGTCAGTATTATTACTCGATGTGTAAAAAATGAAGGTCCATTTCGTGAAATCTATGAAAATTCCATCGATTTTACGAAACGGGTCGGAACGTCAACACAAGCCGCGTTGTCAATAAAAAACTAATTACGGCGCGTGTGACGTGTACGGTACATCCGATCGTTAGCCGTATGGCCCCCTTGAAAACTGCCAAGAGGTGATCGTGGGCGAGCATTGAAAAAAACGATTCCGGAACCTTGGGATCTCGTTGTATTTTTTTTCTGTCTTTCTCTTTCCGTATTGTATACACTCAGCTTCCGGTACGCTCGCTTATATACGTGTATGTATGTATGCATAGGTACCTACGCAACGTATATAGATATAGGTAGGTACATGTTATTTTATGTGAACGGGCGACTCCGTGAAAGGGAAAAACACCGGTTAATAACGAAGGTCTTACACACGAAACGAGGGTTTAATTCTATGATCAACGTCTACGTCGTCGTCGACCTCCTGAATTGAATCGAGCCGAGAAGGCAATATATAAACGCCACGGTGACGTTCCCCACACTTTTCCTCGCCTTTCGCGTGTATTGTGTATATATATATATCGACGGTAGTTAGATAACTTCCTATCTTTATCTATATATATATATATATATATAATACGAGTTAAAGACTCTGTTCCTGCGGAGTGGACGTGAAGAACAAACGCACACCTATATATACCGGCAAGGGTCGCCGGAGAGGGCCGTCTTCTGACGTCGTCGTCTTGATCTCCAGTATATTGCTATCTCTCTATTTCTCTCTCTCTCTCTCTGGCTGTCTCCTTCCTAATGTTTCCTCTCCGTTCCGTGACTTCGTGGGCTCAGATCCCGAAGACGTGCTTTTCGGGAAGTGGTGGAGCGCGGAGGACGAGAGGACGTTTGACTATTTATCACGTAAAGACCTGCGGCAGAGAAGTCGTATCACGACGGAGAGGGGTGTGGAGGAGATCGGCAGAGTGGTGGTAGAGAGAAGTGAACAGAGTGAGAGGAAATGTGCTCCGTGAGCTCCGAGGTACCTACTACTATAATACCACTGTATATACACATAATATATGTATATAATTTATCTTCTGGTGCCCGATTGGCGGATACGGTGACGCCGGAAACGCCCCCTACCCGAACGAAAGCTCTAATGATGGCGGCAATAAGGTTTCTACCGCCCGCCGCGGCCTTTTCACCGCGGTGCGCTATACACGTTACACACACACACACACACACACACACACACACGTATAAATACACGAGAAAAGCTCGATAAAAGCTCCTTGTCCGATTCCTCGAGGATTACTGCCGACAATATATATATGTATGTAGGTACGAGCGCCACATATATAGACTGCAGCTTTCACCCGGAATTTAGCGAAAGAGCCGTATACAGTGTGCTCATCTCACGGCACGGGGGACGAGGAGACACTAAATAGATTTTTCCTCTTCCTCGGCGCCCATTCTGTAAACGTATAACAGCTTTCCGGCAGGATATATTTATACATAACGTTGACTTATCATGATGTACGCACAGGCATTTTAAACGGAAGCGTATATTTACCTATAGGTATAATATTATTATACTATATATTATAAGCGAAATCTGAAAACAATATCACACCGATGAACTCTAATACTACCCATAAGTATATAATAATATGTATAACTCACGTACAATGCAAAAAAAAGTTTACCGTTTCATAAAAAAACTTTTATTTCTATACTGATGAATCCATCATACTACAATATGTATATATAGACTATACAAAAGTACTTAAAATATTTTTAGTGTTCTAATATAATAATACGTGAACATTTTCTTCTATAATCTGGTATTGTTTCTTTTTTTTAAAAAGTATTACCTCTATAATATATTATGTGTAATATTCTGTAGTTTTTACAACAAACGTTATAAAGTCGGTACGTATAGGTACAATGTTAAAAAATTATTTAAAACACGACGCTCATAAATGTTGAATCTAAATCACTGGAATTACCAACAATAATAGTATATACCTATAAAGAAAACTTACAATGAGGTTTTGTACAATAAGCTGTTGGCACAAACTTTAAACATTTTTCTGCGTTACATCGGGTTTGAAATTATAACATAATCTTTTTATACAACAGAAATTATGAAAAAATAATAATAAAACAATGTAAAAATATAAAAACTTGGTTGTAATAAATTTATCGTCTTTATTTTATTTTTTCCTGTAAATAACAGTACTGTTGTTATAATCCATTATCCTATACAAATACAATTTGTATAGGTAAGAATTCAAGTAGGTATCCAAGGCAATTATCATAGCATTCAACAGTTCTTATATTATGTTTTGATAGACAATATTGTTTCCTCAATCTCATTGATTAATAGTATACAATTTTAACAACTACAATTATTATTATATAGCGCAACTTTATATTTTTGGTTATTTCAAATTAAACTATAAAATGCTAGCTAAAAATGTACTGGTACCTATACCTATATATGTGTTAATCTATGTCAATATCAATTTTATTGTCACTCCCAACAATTTATAATTAAATTACAAAATGTAGTATTATCACTATCGATTGCGCGTATAATACCTATAATATTATAGTACACATATTTATTAATTATTATTAACTCGCAAGCGCACGTACTTACTTATTGATTAGACGTGTTATTTTGATTGTGCTCCATCTTGGAAGATAAATTTATAAGTTCAGACGTCCATCATCTGTTTTTTCATACGCTAATAAACCGTATTATACACAGAAATCTTATCGTCCCGACGAATTGCAAACGATAATATCATAACGCACTTGTAAAATATACGAATAGTTTTTCCTGCAGGACGCCCTATAGGCCATAACAACAGCTTGCGTGCGTTTAGTGTGTGTGCGATGAGATTACGTGGAATTAAGTCAATAAGTCAGCCGCAACGCTTCACCAAACGTTCCCATTATTAATAATAAGTATATATACCATATTATAAGACTATTATTTGATTTTTATGTTCCTCGGTGGGACGACGACGAGCAACAGGTTCCCTATAGTAGTTTCCGTTCTTATATTATTCATATAACATAATATACGCAATAGAAGAACGTGGCATTACGCCCCACGCCTGGCACAACTCTATTTTTTTTTTTTTTTTTTTTTATGAATGATATAAATACAAAATACAATTTGAAAGAAAAAAGTGTCGGAAAAAAACATTCATTCGCTAAACTCACGTGGATTAATGCCGATTATATTATATAGATATTATATAATATAAATTATGAATAAACGTAATGGCCTACTCGAGCCGGAAAAATATATCAAACTTAGTGTACTTAAATGTATAAAATACAATAATATACCTATGGGATTTAAGGGTCGGTAAAACGGTGCAGGGGAGTCATTGTATACATAATAATATATTGTCCATATATATATGAAGATCACGACGTTGACGATAATGATGATGATAATAAAAAAAAAATAATAACAACAACAATAACACCACGAAATATATATGACATTATCGTTAGGTATTCTTTTCTATAAAATACTTCTATAGAGCACCCGTGGATTTATGCGGTTCAATTCTTCAAGTGTACCTATAATAATGTGGTATATGTAGAATGTTTATAAATATAATATTATAATATTAAGATTTAACATGACGTAATTTTGTAACTAAACCATCCAACCATCACGTCATGCGGCTGACGAGTGATTTTCAAATCAGTTGTCTTTAGATCTGCGCTGAACGAGGACCTATCTATTGGAGATAATAAATTATAACATTTATAATAAATATTGTTATGCATATTATTATATTACAAAACGCAATTTATCTAAAAAAAAAACACCGAGATAAATCATTAAAAAAAAATACATAATATATATGGAAGTATTTTTGGGCAAAAGTATTCATTATATTTTATCGAAATTTATAGAACGAGCGTGAAAAAATATCGCAATAATATTGAATTTAAACGTAGACCTATTACGTCTATTCAAACAAACCTTATTCACGTATCTTATCTATTAATTAGAAGTTTTATTCGAGATTATAATTTTCAAGAACGCCAAATAGGTAATAATAATAATAATTAGTCATTGCGCAATTGTTTAATTTTGCATAATATGGTTATATCTTGAATTATTAGTCAAAGTACTTGAAAATGTACTCGAACTAGAACGAAACGAATTCGATCAGTCTCACATTGATAACGATTCGTGAATATTGAATAATAATTAGTACGACATTCGGAATCATTGTCATAGTTCTACGCTAATATTATAATATATATGTATGTACCGCATACCAAGTTAGTAACTAAAATTGTTTCTACTAGTCATAGTGTACAATAAGTATCGGTACTTGTTACATATTTTCCTAATTTACTTCAACACTATAGTAAAAGAAACGTATGATAATATCTAACTTTACAAATAAACGACGTTTTGTTTCGACTATTTTCAAATGCACATGCCTACTATAATATATTAGACAAAATTATCCATGTAGTAATATTGGATATAATAATATTATAACCAAATTGGCCAACAAAGGCGGTTACACAGTGGCGACCATACTTACAATTCGCAACATTTAGAATATAGTGCAATGATTAGGTAATAACACGACCTAAAATCGTGGGATTTTATACATCAGTATGCTAATCAGACGTGAACTTCGAATCAACTATAGGGGATGCTTGCGGGAGTGTAATAGGTATAGGCATATTTAGCATCCCAGCTGATTACCAATAACCATCCTTTCGAGCACCAAATCTTTTTGTGTGCACACGTTGGTGTATTGTCGTGGAACGATTAATACGGAATGCTTTTTTTCAAGAACAACCCCTGCCCCCTTTCACCCCAAAATTTTGTCACCAATAACTACACCTAGTCGAACGGGAATATTCCAAATTTTGGTCGTAGGTACTCGTTTGCGAGAACGCCCGTGAACGGTTATTTTTATATTATTTCCAACCGGTAACTTATAGCTAGAAACACGCTCGAGATTTGCTGTACGATGAGCGACAACCGTCTAGGCGTAGTGTAATCGTCGTCGTTCACACGTCGTACCGAACAATATTTTTATAAAAAATTATGAAATATTATAATATTATGCGAATATAGTTCCGTCGCCCCGTACCGTGTACTGTGAGGCGTGTACGCACATATCATATATATGTACATTATGTCCACACAGGTTTACGTGCGCTCGTAATACAATATATATTATTTATATACATATAGGTATGGGCATTATGAGCGAACGTTAAGATCGTATTCGCCCTAAGCGGTTTCCGCGAGCGCGCGCGCGCAAGAGAGAGAGAGAGAGCGAGAAATCCGTTTGAGAGTCGAAAATAATAATATATTATTATGTATAATACACGTGTATCGCCCCATTGTCGGGGGCTCGAAGATTTGTCTCGTTGTAGACGACGTGGTCGATACATCATTGACGGCAAAATTCCGAAATAAAAGCCGCCTTCGTCCTGCTGGCCGCGGGCGTTGAGCAAGGGAAAGGCGGTTTGGAGGGCCATTACAATAATGTGTACAACTGTACATGTATTATAGAAATTATTATACATATACGGGTAGGTACCTAATATATCGTCGCCGTTGTTCCATTACAATGCCGATTATTCACGCGGACACAAAAAATACGACTTGACCACAACACATCCGTTTTGTTCGGTTTTATATTATACACATATTATTATTATTATTATTGTTGTCGATCGGAGGAGGAGGAAAAAATTGTTTAATCTTCCGGCCTTGCAGCGTGCATATAGTACGCCGCTCAAAGCACCTGCAGTGGAATTTTCGATCACTCCCGCCCCTCCTCACCACCCCACATTCGAAGTGCGAATAAATCCGTATTTTTTTTTTCGTTCAGTGCCTAAGATATTTATTCAAAAAAAGAAAAAAGAATGATAAATTTGATAAAAACGAAAGAATTCAAATACATGTCATCTACCAACAAAAATCGATGTTATACTCGGGTGGTTTATTATTATTGGAAATAATAGCATTCGCACAATGTCTACCATTGCCTGTGAATTATTGTTCATATTATCGTTGTTAACGATTTATTGTTTAACATCATGTGTACATATAATATAATGTCACAATATGACATTAATACAAATTAAATTCGTCCGAACAAAGCAAATATTATAATGTATAATATATAATGTAGATAAACTCTATTGCAGTGTCCTCAAACTCAAATTATTACCAAAATAATTTATAAAAATATAAACAAAATAGTTGTTTATTTCACTTATTATTCCTACAAAATTACCATTGAAAAAATATAATGAACATTAACTTTAAAAAAAAATTAGAATTAAAATCTAAAAATATCTTGATTAACATTTTTACAATTTTTTGTAATTTGTAATTGTTTGTATTTACTATTTTTGTTCAAAATGTACTTTTATTGCGGGCCATATGATTGAGACCACTGCTCTATTGGGTGTTAGCTTACTATAAAGTATATTCAATTCAAAACATGAGAACTCTCTATAATATTGCCCTAACTCCTATAATGCACTGATATTACAATAATTAAATTATTATGTAAGTAACTCATACATACAATTATATGATAAAAGACTGCACTGATATATACATTGGTACATCAATTGATGTAAGCATATGTATACATATAAATTAATGATGGTATAACAATATTGTGGCTTAGAGAATAATTATGTACAGTTGTACATGTAACAACTTAACAAACTTTATTATATTTATTTTATTTTTTCACAAAAACCACTTTGCGATATCATATAATTTCGCCAAGTACATGCTTGTAAGTCCATCGCGACAATGTAATAATAGACAACAATAGTGAAGTTACTTTCAGAGTATGTCGTTGAAGTTTTATTATACGTTCGTTGCGCGCCGTACCATCAAGGGCCATTCTAATTTCCATAATAAAATCTCTCTCTTTTTGAGTAGATATTATATAATAATATTAGGTATATACGTGTAGTGTTGTTATTATTGTTGAGGTAGTACACTTGATTTTATCTCAGGCAGTGGATTACAATTTCAACAATCGCCAAATTTCAATGTTCAACGAACAACGACTTCGAGTACGTATTGTAGTATTACCTTTTTATTATTATTATTATAAATATTATTCCATATAAGCAGTAAAATGGAAATACGTTTTAGAACACTTTGAGTTAATATATTTAATCCACTCGTGTGACATTTTATAAATACACATAATTATGTCATAGAGCGTTTGATTTAGACGGAATTTGTTGTGAAAACGTCTGCTATTAATAATGTATCGCCCACAAACGATGACACAGTTAACAAGTGCAAGTACACGACGATGAGTTCACATAATATACTTTCCTATAGTTCCTATTAATACCCAACATTTAAGCCACATATTGTAGACGCTGCGCCTGGCAGAAAATAATACGGTGTGATTTCACCATATGCATGCTCACCTCCATTTGCTTTTCTCTAATAATGAGTTTATTCGGATTACGGTTTTTGGAATTCTGAAATATACCAAAGGACCTAATTTTCAATTGTGTAGACTTCTTATATACCATGTACCTGCTGTTTACTGTACATTTTATAAAAATACAGATTACTGTGATGATACCTGTGGACGGTGACAACTAATAACACCCCAAAATTATATTAAAACACTTATCATTATTACAAATATTCTGAGCGGTACTGTTGGGTGACTTCTCTCTCCATGTCTTGTATATATATATATCAATTTTTTCGCACATATGCTTATTGTAAATACCATTACAGATTGTATACAAACCAATAAATATTGAAAAAACAAAATTATTATAAATATGATCTGTTTAGTGTCTTTTATATTATAACTCAAGACGTACTATATAAATATGTTTATAATCAACACAGCTCCAACGAAGACTATTTTTTTCACAAACATTACAATCGGATCCACGATCATTTTGGAGATAATCGGGGCCCTTATATACAGTGAAATTTAAGTAGTGCACACGCACAATTTACAAACTTGAAATCCCGTTAAATAAATGGAACCGTCCAAGGAATGGTTCCGATCGGAAACTCCATAATTGGTTCACCAAAAACGTTTATGGGATTTGCCGACGTCGAGCGTTCTCGTCGTACTGTGGGGTCCGCAACAATCGACCAAGCTGTTACCGTGGTACAGGTATGCGTGCAGTGCAGATTCCGGATGATAAATCTACCGTTTTTGTGCTATATAAAATTATAATAATACCGACGAGGACAACGACGACTATAATACGATTATAAATAGGCGTATTTCACGCAGCGGTTTCATTCAAATAATACACAATATTATAATATACGACCGGATGGACCGGAGCTGTTCTCTCACCCGTCCGCGACCGGTGATACCACGACCCTGGTCTGACGCGTTTCGCACAACACGCGCGTGTCTCCTCTGATTTGGTTCACCGCGAAGAAAAGTCCGTTTCGACGTCTTTTGTAAGTGACGACGTGTATCGTCATGATTTACGAGCGCCGCCAGCGGTACTACGATATTCCGCCTAAGGTCCTTACTATATGTAAGTTAATATAAAATCACGGAACTCTTGACGTGGTGACTATGATTATAATAATAATAATTATTATTATATTAGGTAAGTATTGGTCGACCTGTAATGCAAGCTAAACAATTATTATTAATTATTTCTCTGTAGATTTTCGAGTTTAAGAAAAAAATGTATTTGATTTTATAGGCAAGTATGTTTTTTTCATAAATAAGTTGTAACACTATATATTATTTTTGTAAATTAAACATATATTTTTTAAACATTTATTCTGTTTCAGTACCTAGTGGCTTTACTTATATTTCTTAAAGTAATAACTCCTGTTTTATGTTACATATTCAGTTTTAAATTATTCAGAAAATATAAAATATAATTTACAGTTTATTAATTATTGTGCTAAGTACCTATCACCTAAGTAGCTAGGTTGTGAAAAATTGATAAGTTTAATGGTTCATTAAAAGTAATTGACCGCTTACAACAGATCACTATTTTGTGTTTAAACTTTTAAATGACAGTTTAATATGTATATGTAGGTAGGTACTACATATTATGTAGCTATGTAGGTACTAAATGTATATGTATTTTAAGGACATTTAGTCTAAATATTTATAAAATTATATTTATACCAATATAAAGCGCAACTGTCTATTTTAAACCAATATTTTTTATTCGGCATTCTTAATAATATCATTAATATTCTTAAGACAATCACGCGTCCCTAAAAGTCTAAAGATGTGTATACCTCGCTTCTGAACGAACGATTGTATATTTCCCTTTAATTATATATCTATAATATATTGCATTGCCTGGGCGGAAAACTTTTTTTGATTAAGATCTACTGAGAACAAATTTTTCCTTTGAGGATCAACTCAAGTAAAAAATGTATTTTCAAGTCTGTATCACTAATAATAATATTAAATATACTTAAGTATTATTTATAAAATGAATGGGTTGAGCTGTTTAAAAATGAGTGTTTCAAAATAAATTACCATTATAATGTTGGCGCAGAAGTGTGTCATTGCATATCGTTGGCCATTTAATTATAATCTTATAGTCGTTAACTGAAAAACGAAGACGCTGCTCTAAACGATCAAAAGAAAGTACAGTAGCTTGGTATTAGCTTCTATAACACATTCATGTGAGAAATGCCATTTTACATAAACGGATTCATCCAAAATACTTATGTAACTGTATCTACTAAATGGTAAATGAATTATAATAATTACCTACTATATTATGGTGCTAATCATACACATTTTTTTTTATTTTAGACGATCCATGGCATCTATGGCCATTGGGCTTCACAAATAACAATACTTTACGTTACACATTTTTACTTTTGATACTTATACTAGATAACGTTTTTTGAAATTATAAAATAAAATTTAGTATACTTCAAGCATAATATTTAAATTATGATTTTGACTGGATACACGATAAAAATTTCTGATCGTCTTATGTAAGGTTTTCGTTTTCATCGTTACCTACTTATTACCAAAAACATATTTATGATTCCTAGATTTATGAAATAATATATCGAGTAGCGCGGTTTATACTTTACGAGTTTGTTTTATATTTCGTTTACACCTTTGTTTCCAACGATAATATTATAATTAGGTTGGTGATGACCATTGACCATACACATTATTAATGCGTTGTTATTATCGCAATGTAATAGGTACCTAGATGCCTGGTCCTGATAATGTCTGATAAAATATGAGGATATGATTTTAAACTCGATGACCTAGAAGTAGGATTGAAATATTATTTAAACGGGAAACCGTATCGTCAGTGCATGTCTGCTGCAGATGTATGCATGTTTATAATATTATTCAATTCTATATTTTGTTCAGTTGTGTACCTATAACGTGTGCGTCATCGCGTAGAATTAACGGTTTTTTATAGACTGTGATATTATCATCATAGAATGCACGTGAAAAGCAATGCAAACATTTTATAGATTTGTATGTGTTACAATATATATATATATATATATGCCTACTATAGGTATAATGCGTACGTATATATATGTGTAATCACACAATAGTTTTTTTTTAATGAAAAACAAATACTCGATGGCGCATTATAAATCATAGTTTTATAATATTACGGAACTTTATATCGTAATATTATATTTTATTATATAATATGGCGTGTTATAGATTCAAAATGTTCAAAAACAAGAACTCGGTGAAAATCTTTCGAACGCCAAGTGATTTAAGTTTAGAAGATATAATTGTAGGAGATATGATGATGATAATAATTATGACATACAAGGCGAATCACCAACCATTCTCAACCCCCCCCCCCCCCCATTTTTTCTCTGAACAATAAAACTATTCAATTTCAGATTTTTTGAATTTCAATATGAACCTACATGGGTCATATATTCAAACGCATAAATCTGTTTATCATTTAAGTAGTGTCCTGTGACGGAACAAACTCCATAATTTATTTCATCCATTATTATTGGGGATCCTCAGTAGTCAAAGTAGTCTACAAAGTCAGACGGCTCAAAAACTACTCGTTCAAATTTCGAATTGGACATTTCAAAATGTCCTGAAAATGTAACAGTTTAACAATGTATATGAGAAAAATGGTTGTTTGTCATTACAGAAAATACGGTATCGGTAGGAACCTATATCGCCTATATATCGCCTATATCTTTAAATTATACGAAAAACGGAGAGCATTTGTACGGGCCATGAATTAAAAAAAAAACCAGAATTTGAATAAACTCGTATTATTATTACAAAAATGATATTACGGGGACATTAGAGCATATGCTTGGTAATACGCCCCGCAGACATATCACAACATCGCAGGTTTCCAGGGCCAATTCGCACGCGCATTTCGTAGCAGTCCGACAATTTCGGATATCATCATACTATTATTATTATTATTATCGTATTGTACCCCGTCCCACGCGCACCCATCTCATTGCCGTCGTCGCGGTCGTCTGCCGATCGTTTCGCCCTCGACCGAACACCACTAGCGCGCACGCACGTCCCGAGCTCATTGTGTGCGTACCTACGTAAAATTACACATATTACACGTTACACAATACGGACGACGGCGACGTATACCGTTTGCGCGCGCGTGTGTGTAAAAAGCAAATACGAGGAGCATTATTACACGGGCGAATCCGAATTATTACGGTTCACACCCCCGTACAATGGACGGGGAGGGTCGGAGGGGCGACCCCGTCGTCCGGGGCCGGTGCAGTTGTTTTGATGGGCAAATTGAGCGTACGCGAATCGGGGGGGGGGGGGGTAGGTTAGTATACGCGTACTCACATGCATATATATACACACACACACACACATATATATATAGTTAGGCGGTGGGTACCTATAAAATAATAATAGTATACAATATTCGATCGGCGGTGGCGGAAGGACGACGATGAGCGCGATATAATAATATGTACATGGAAAGAATATAACATATTATATTATTGTGTATATAGAAAGGCTCGTCGTATTATTATTATTATATGCGCATATAATAGCCTACGTTATTGGTGCATAATACGTATATATATATATATATCTGGCTTGTGTATATATATTATATGTGTACACGCGGACCGCGTTTAACACACCGCACCGAGGCGTTCGATCCGACCAGAATAATCCATTCCCAATCGTCGTCGTGATGGTTAGATATATATAATACACAACGCGTCAAATATATTATTATAATACGCACATGACAAATCCGTTTTGCCCATCGTACCGTAAAGTTGCGAGTTTATTATACTCTATTCTCGCGTATTGTATATATACCCCAAACGCAGGAAAAAAATAAATAATAATAATAAAAGCAGGAAAAATACGTTTTTTTTCCTTGTAAGTACCTACACATGTTATTTTCTCCGGTGAGATTACATATTATTATATAATATTTCTACGGAGCACAACCTATGTACCTACATCATATCAATGCCGCGACTATTGCGTTATTATTGTGTGCAAGTAAATTCGGTTTGTACGCATTCGTGTAAATCTTTAGAATTCGACAGACTATATACATATCGCAATGGTCTCTCGGATTTTGTTTATCTATGCAGACGAATTCCTAATTCACGACCGCAGCCCGTGTAACGTATATATAAGCCAAGAGCGTAATAACTTATACTTAAACTATATATACAGGGTGATTTACAAAGCATACTCACCCTCGTGTTTCCCTTTTATAATATTTATTTAAATTCTGATCTTTGATATTTAAAAAAAAACATTCATATTATTTGTATAGAACATTTTGTCAAATTCTACAAATTTGTTGTATCTACTAATTATAAGCAGTGCTCGATACTCGATATAAACTTCAGTTTTTCAAACGAAAACTCCATTTTTTTTATAATTATTTAATAAGTAATTTTTTTTAAATGTTGATGTACCTACCTCATTCAAAATTCGAACGAGTAGTTTCTCAGTCATGAAATGATTATACTATAAACAACATATAATATCAACAAGATAATATTCCTTAAAAATGGTTTTTCAAAATAATAAATAAAAGTAATATTTGGATATCGTATTTATTATACTTGACGATATTCAAAAATTATAAATGTTGGTGGATTAATATTTATAACTAAAATTATAAAAAATTTTCACCTCCCATTTCGTCCAAACTCATTATTATCGATCGGTTGTCGTTATTAGTACACAAAATCAAATAATTGAAGTACTATACTCGTTCAAAATTATCAATGATGACAACGTGTATTTCTTATTCCAAAGCAGAATATTTTTTTAGAGTACTTTGAACTAAAAAATCAAACTTTGGGTGAGTAATGTATGATCTACAACCACAGTTATCTGTGTATAAACTTACATACGGCGTGGCTATAACGTTTAAGTTTTAAAGCTTTAATGAGTGGAATAGATGTGGTACAGGGGTAACCCGCAAAATGTTGGTCCACTATTCTGCTCACCTTAACTTTGAATATCTTTACATTTTAAGTTACAACTAATAAACTACTTGTCCAAGATTTGGTTTACATAAATCGAAATATTACTAATAATTTTCTGGGTTGGTTAGAAATATGAAATATGAAATTAAAACAATTAAAACATAATAGCAATAAAAAAAATTGTGAAAAATATAATTTGTTCTCAAAAATATTATTTCGTAACGACTTGATATTATGTACAATAAATATTTACAAAGACATTTGTTTTTTTTTTTGACATTTTGGTTTTCTTGTATTATACGAATCACCCCGTATAATAATTAATATTATGTATTCTGATGTCGATCTCAGCTGTCAATATGTTATTTTTTGTCAATACAGACAATTATATCATCAAACTTCTAGAATAATCTAGGCGTCTAGCTGTTATTCCCCATTTCAAATTACAATAGTTTGAAGTTGAAATACACACTTCAATTATTAAATTAATTGTATTTGTTTAGTTAGCTTACCTTTTCAACACAATTCTTTCAGTTTCAACTAAATTCGTATTTTTAATGCGTGATACATATGTCTATTAAAAATGACTTACTTAATTTAGAATAATATAATAATAGGTATAATATATTTAATTTAAAAAATATCCATATACAGAGAAATGAAAAACAACCAATCAAACTCTAATATAATAGATACATACAACTTATAGCATATTGTTAATTAGGTATGTATATTAATTATTATTAACTATTCTACACTATTACACCTAAAAACAATTTTTGTTTATTTTTTACATTGCAGTTTTCTTAAAATAGGTACTTATAATAGCAGTGCAATAAAAACAATATTCTTGACTATATTATTATACAACATATTTCGAATCAAACATTTGATAGATTATTATGTATATTAGAAAAGTACACGCTAAACATCATAAATTATAGCTGACAGGCTGACGAAAGAATTTGGCAGAAACATTTTTTAGGTTGAGGTTAAATAATATTAGAGCAAAGTCGATGAAAAAAACCTCAAAGAAAGTATATATATATAAAATTAATGTATAATATCATTATATTATTATATCATTATAAATTGACAAACACATTTTTATTGGAGAACCATGAAACAATAACTATTTAGATCTGTATAATGCTTAAGGACGAACACTCGTACAATTCTTACAACTTTCAAAATCGTACAACCTAATACAGAGCTCTATACTGTGCAATAAAATATTTTTTAAATAAATAATCAATATTGTTATAAATTTAACAATAAAAAAATACTTGCAGATCTCATCAACGATTATTGTACGAGTACCTACAACAATTTCATTCGGCAAATACTTTATCTCGTATTTTTTTAAGTGGACTTCTATCATATATCATTTTAGATCCATTAGTCCTCGTTATCAGCACCTAAAAAGCTAGTTAAATTGTTAATTATTGCAACGCTTTATTGAGCTATTGTAATACCTACGGTTAGTCATGATAAAATATTTTAAACTGGTTGAGTAAATAACGCCATTTACACCAACCTCTGCAGTGCTATGAGGATATTATATGATATTATGATTAAGTACATTTTAAATTTATCCCCTCTATAGTATTTTATTTCCACGAAAAACCGAACCCTATACAGTAATAAACTTAAAAGTTGTCTTCGAATAACTCTTATACCTATGTATTATATTGTATGGTCGGAGAGAGAATACACTTTATTACCTATATAGGCTATAACACATGATTAACGGACCGGATGTGAACAAAATAATAATAATAATAATGCCTTATAACCTGCACACGTAGATAATATGAAACTGGTGTACAGCAGGAATGCCTAGGATTTATCCCTTAAAGTAGGATCGTTTCCAACACCCTACGTGTAATAACATTTATGCTACACAATAAATTATCAAAATATCTTTCAAATAAAGGTATATAGGTACACGTACAATGGCATGAACGAAATATAATATTTTATAATATTATCTACACAATTGTTGTATTAACACGGTTTGATGGCCAAAAAAAGTAGTTTTAAAAGGTTTTTTTTTTATCGATCAATTAAAGAATTATTGTTATTATTATTATACATTTTGGAGCAATGAACTTAGGTATTGGCTGCTTTTCAACTTTTCACCACTACGCATTATTCGCCAAATTGCATTATCAGTTGACTACTTATTCACAAAACTAATATTCTTCAAATCACGAAAATTAATATTAATAATTATTATTAGGTATCCATTAATAATGTAATATTAAAAAGTAAGGATTAGTGATATCAATATTCTACCATATCATTGGTCATTGGTCGATCATAGTTGCATTATAAAAAACATAATCAAATACTTAATAATGTTGGTAAAAATGAATTCAACGTTTCGAAAAAATATATAAATAACATACAAATAAAGTATACACACATAGTAACTGCGGGTAGTTAATTTTCTTGGCAGTTAATAGTCAATATACATAATAACTATGAAAAATGTATAATAAATACGATAGTTAATGTAAAACAATAGTAGTTAACCATAAATGTTTACAATTGGAAAAAAACACATTTTACTCCTCTATTTAATAAATAACATAAGATATATAAGTTAGTATATTTTAATATTAAATCATAAATACATTATTGTTTGTTGTTTTTATAATATATTTATTTTATTTTGTTGACTACCTATCTATAATATCTGTAAGAAAACAGTTTCTATTCGACATTTTTTCATTGGACTATAAAATAATATTGTATAATGGGCAACATTCAGTATCAGAATCTGTTGTACGGATTTTACTTTTACTTTATGTAATTATAACATTCGTAATTTTATAGTTTCAAATTTACACTGAAAAGTTTGCAGCATAAATAACATAAAATATTATAGTTAACTTAGAATCAGACTTTTTAGATATCGTTATTATTTTATTGATCTTTGAAATCAAAGAATCACTACCTAATATATTATATTAACACACATTTCTTACACCATAACTATTAAATTATTTACCATTGAGTAAGTGCCTATGTATTTGTCTATACTCGATGGTATGACTTGGAAATCAAAACTTAGCGTTTTGTTTTTATTTATACAGTTGGTGTTTATAAACTAAGAAGTTATTGAACAATTAATCTTTTAAATGCATGATTACCTGAACACTTTGCCTTTGCAACCTCTATGATTGCAATATTAATCTTGTTTCATTACTTTATAAAAAAAAAAATGTTGTCTAATATACCGTTAAGTCGAATATCTAGGATAGTTTGTTATAGTTATACTATCATCTCACCACAATGTATTAACTGTCTTATAATTATCTTTTTTCTCAGAGTGTTTTATTTGACTGGTCAAGGCTAATTATAACATACAAATATACAATAACAATAAATAACTCAATGTAGTAATAATTACACTATAGGGAAACGTGATTACGGTAGTGTTCGACATTAAATGGTTAAAAACAACACGTTAAATCGTATAAATGTCAGTTGATGGAAAGTTAAATCAACAATTTCGCTCGGTAAATAAAGGGAAACAAAACTACGGACAAGTAAACAACCATTACCAGGGTATAGTAATGAATAATGATCAACGGTTATACTGAAATACTGAATAGACGTTTCAAGTGAACATCGGAAACAAAACATTCTGAAATGTACGAAAAATGTATTTAACTATTTATAGTGCAATAGTCATAAATAAAAGATTGACAATGAATTCAGCCAACTACGACGAACCTTGTTTATATAAACTACAAGCTATTACTATTATCGCTAAATGTAAAAAAAAAATGAAATAAACCATTTAGACAATATCAATAATAAATAACCTATAATAAAGTATAACATACGAATAATACAATGGTTTAGGAACATAAATGTAATAAGTTACAGGTATGGATATAACTATAGTTAACTAACTGTGCAAATATTAATTATTGTCGTTTACGATTAACATAAATTACAAATCCACGCTAAAGTCGTCATCGGGTATTAAGCGTGACGCACTCGAAATAAAATATAGTATTGTAAGAGAAATATAACTTTTTTTAAAGTCAATGCATACGTTTAGAATCTACAAAAATAAAAAATAACTCAACTTGCTTAATTGTCTAAGTAAGACAGAATATTTGGTAAACGATATTAAAAAAATAATAATAATAAATGATAGCCGCCGTTTTCTTTACGACAAATTGACATAAACGTTTACCCAGTTTAGTATAATATAACAATACAGTAATAATATATGTACGAGTTCTAACTTATATATCATTAATTTACTATTTTATAAACAATTACAACATTATCTCTCCTTATTTATTAGAAATTAGAATAGAGTTGGCCAGCTTTAATAAACTTATGATCGACCTTAGAGTTTTTCAATTAATTGCCTATACCTACCAAAGAAATAATAGGTTCTTATTGATATGTATTCGATTTATGTGTGAGATACTTATATTTAATTAGTAAATATTACTTTTAATATGAGATACGTTAAAAATTTGTTGAAACATTAATACATATAATATTTAATACAATTATTTTTTCCTAAATTGAATGTATACTTCTTTAGGTTAATATGCAATTAATTTAACAATTCACCATTAGAAGTTACTGATTAATGAAATGTTTGATTTAATAATTTTCCAAAATCTGGGGTGTATGTTGAGCGTTGACAAAGATAATCTCAAGCTATCTTCGGCATACAAGTTATAGTCATGCAATATTAAAATCAATAAATATTAAAATATATTATTATTATTATATTATATACGCGAAACCGTGGTTTGAATCCGCATAGTATAACATAACAGTATAATAAAGTAGGTGTATATTTTTTTCACTACGGTCAACCCCCATGGGAAAATTTTTTTTTTTTGCACACACGCATAACCGCGTGTGTACTTTACTCCACACCCATTTGACGGATTATAATATGTTATTATATAATATGTACATACCTACAGCAGACGTGGTGTTATAATAATAATATAGGCGGTTAAGCCCGTTATACGATACTGTAATTTATAATATACGCGTCACAAACCACTGTATAATGGTCGGCGGTAGCAATCGCTTGTACGCATAATAATATATACGTAATTTATTACGTCATTGATACGACTACGACGACGACGACTTACAATATGATTTTATATTATAATGCTCGTCCGGAAACAAGTGCGAGCCCGGTCCCCATTGACCGTGTTCATCGGGCCGAACATCCACCCGACGGAGAAGACGACTAGCACTTCTACCCCCATACGAAGAGTCGGCGGCGGCGGTATACAACCATGCACACACCCGCACACCTACGCCTATTAAGGTATACAGGTACATGTTATGTCTTTTGTGAAAACCCGCCGCGGGTCTCCACCTGTTTGACTCTGCGTGCGTCTCGTACAAACGTGCGTGCGTGCGTGCGTAATGGTTTTCATTCATTCATAAAAAAAGAAGAAGAAAAAAAAATGAGAAAAAAAAACGATACGAAATACTCAAACGACGGCTACCAAATTACGATTATTACGGCGAGCACTTGTTGATGACGTGGTCGCGGCGGAGGTGACAAGTAAAAAAAAAAATGTTTGAAGAAAGAACGGGAGAAACGTATTAACCGAATACGCGCGTATAATATAATATAATATGTGTGCCACCGCCGCGACGTGATGCAACGGGGTGACGACTATACTATCCGTCTTTTCGCGTGGGAACTTGTAGCGGTATTGTGCTTACACCGGTGCAAATGGTTTCTACATAAAATTCCTCCTCACACGCGAATACACTCGTTTTTTACCACGAATACGTATCGAATCGCACGCCAACGGGCTGAACGCTCGTCAATCGTTCGGCAACGATTAGAGACGGCCGTCTTGTGTCGTCGTCGCAGTGACGGACCATCGAATTCCCAGACGGTGTAGACTGAGCAACCCCCCACCCCCGTCGTCGGGGTACGCCACCCCCGCGCGTAAGCACCACTCACGGAGATCTACGTGCGATGTGCGGGTTCAGAGCCAAATTAGAAAAACAAATTAAAAAAAAAAAACTGTCGCAATATTGTCTAGGTAGGTCGGGGGTGACCAACTTTAATCGACCTCTGAGATTTAGTTAGTGGTCGCGAGATTGACCTCGACTTACTCCGGTTTAATGATAATGGAAAAAACTTTTCTGTCTTAACTTTCTTGATTAGAAAAAACCAATTAAAATCGAAAGGGATTCGCGATCGACATTTTGGCCATCCCTGGTCTAGGTCATGGGCTGCGGCAATGATTGAGCTGGTATATTGTGTTATCATCATCATCGTCATTATTTCAATAATCAAGCCGATGACAACAATCATAATAATATACAAATTTGACCTCCCTCCCGAGAAGGAACCACGCACTCGACTTGGCTTTAACCCATTTCCCCGTAGAAATCTCGCACGCCGCTCCCACTGCCTATACACACCGATCTGCAGTGCATGCGTTATCGCGTTACACTGGCGTAGACGAAAAATAGAACTATTTACGTACCGTAAATTCACGTTATTTTGTTTATTTTCATAAAATATTTACCAAGTCGCACTATTATTTCGCATACATGCATTCGTGGGTAGAAAAATGTATAACCACTGCGTATAGAACGTCCAAATTAAAATAATTTCTATATTTGCTATAGCTATTCACATATTATTATAATACAGCTTTATTACTAATTATTATACAATATATCCCCATAAAACTGTATACCTATATCTACTATACTTACGTCTATAACTATAATTGTCCTGTCAATGATGGTACGTGACCATGCTACATATACGTCTGTAGTGAACAGTCTGTAATATTATATTAATCCTATTTAAAATTCATTATTTTTATTGATAATATGATTAATGATTATTTAACTATATGGTATATTAAAGACTTTTATATTATCAAATTGATACGGTATAATTAATTTACAATCATATAGTTTGTACTTTTTCAGCACGCTGTTATAATGAATAACCTTTTAGACACGCTTAGTGTGTAACAACAGTGTGGTTAAAAGTTAATTTTATCTCTGCATATATTTATTGCACATATTATATATTTACCGGTCTCCTCAAAACTTTATATATAGCTCAAGCCTCTAAATCACGAGCTAACAAATGTATTTTAAGGTTAGATTTGCAAAACTATTCATGACCAAGTATAAATTAGATGCACTTCAAATTTTACTTAACGCTATGGCGAGCATAACAAACGAGCCCTACAAGAATAATTTATTAAATTAAAAATAAGATAAATTGGTGAAACATCGAAGTGTACGTTATAAGCACAAGTGCACAATACAAATACAATATAATAATAAAAACAAGCATTGCTATTTCTATAAACAAATATAGTACCTAGTGGTAATGTTAATGGATTTTAGTGATATTTGAAAAAATCTATGACGAATGTGCTTAAAATTGAATTTTGAATCTTTCAGGCTGCTAAAAGAAATAATTGGTTTTTTAATATAAAATATAAAAATATGTTGAAAAAGGTTTACTTATTTTCAGGTCTCTACCATATCACCATATTGTACCACTTACTCCTGCAGGAAGGCAAGGAATACAATATTATGTTACGGCTTACGATTCTCATGTGGTCTGGTACAGGTATATCATATGATATTTATTATGCGTGTATCGGTGCCTAAAAGAATTCAAAAATATTATAGTTCCAAACGTGGTCGAACCGATATGAAATTAATATTCTATAGATTCGTTTTAAAATTAATCTCTAACAAGAATTTAAAGAAAAAAAAGGTCAAATAAAAAAGGAAGCATTTTAAATGTCTTGGGTGACTGCCAGAATACAAAATCGTTTTAAACTTGTAACAAGGTATAGACGGGGTTATATTTACCGTCGTTTGAATTTAAATTTGATATTATTTTAGTCACTTCAAAGTTTTCAACTTCAGTAATAATATTAATAGTAATGCAAAACCTAATATTCATTGATTTATTGAGTTGTCACTAACGAGTAATCCCGTCGTCCACCTAATTTAGTACTTAATTTAGCTATTTCACATTGTATAAGTATAATATTGTTCCCGCATTGGTGGGAGTGGAGGAGGTGTAAGTCGCGTGTGTTCATACACAACATTATAGTTATTATCGTTTTCAAAACCTAACAAACGACCGGTAAAATCGTAAAATAATACATTAATACTCATTATATAGTATACCTAGTATACCTACGTACTTTAAAGTTAATTTAAAGTGTATTTTTATCAGCCTACGACAAGGTAACGTGAATAATATTTTGTTTGGCAACAAATTCGTATTTAGACGTCGTTATTTATGTTTCTGAAATCTATATTGGCTCGTAGTTTCATACTCCCGGATCGGTCCGACAGCTGCCGGACTTCAAAACCATATACGGTGGTATATTTAAGGTCGTATAAAAGCGATAATCATTTTACGATCGACAATCGATCCGAAACGGAAGGACATGAGATGGAAAAATAATGCGTGTATGTACTATGTAAATGAGAGTTCCCCCGGCCGATTATACAATAACTGCGCTTGAGTACAAGTGAAAACAAAATCACACAAGTAAACTGACAACTGTGTCAGGTTATTGTCCAGAGTGAAAATATTATGTGCAATTAATTAGTAATCTGCAGTCCGTTTGTTAATGCCATGCAAAGTTATAATAACTCATATTAATATAAATAAATCATAATTACATAATGAACAAAAATTACACAATTGTTGACTGTCTGGACACTTTTCATAAATAAGAATAAAATTAATTGGATAGCTTGCCAAATCAAATTGAAGTGTCACCAATGGGTGGCTTCTTTTCTCCCTCAAATCATGTAACTCATGTTCTATTTCTTTTTTATCTCATCCACATAATATATTCATTGTGCTTATGATATAGATTGTATATTTTTTCCTAAAAATATAAAAAAAAAGACCATGTAATTAAAATTGGATTGTTAATACAGTAGTTGAATTCATAAAAAGCACAAGTTGACCCATGCCGTATAACATACTGATAAAACCCAAAGTTTTGAGGCAAAATAATAATTTTTTTTTGAAATATTGATAATATATTATTCATTTTCGATGGCAGTGGTGGGATTATTTAAAATAACATATACATAGATTATAGGCATTATAAGTACCTATTACAATCGATTGCCTTTGAAAATAGTATTTTAAGAAAAAGTAATAGTCATTAGTCATTACATTTATGACTCATCAACTGGCATATTATGATAAGATTTATATTGTATTACAGCACTTAAAAAGTATAAATATAACGTATTTAAATATTTTCTTATTTCTTAAATATTGTAAAAATGTTCTAAAAATATGCAATGAAAATGACTTTGTATTCAAAGGTGCAAAAAACATGGTTCACTAGTGACTGACCGACGAGTGTCAACTATTGTCTAACTGTCCGAGTGTAAAAAAATACTGAAAACTATTAACTTTGTGAACTATTAACAATATTTGTGAGAATATAATATTGTCGAAAAAACAGTTTTTCAGCAGAAAAAATTTCATCTGAAATTTCTAGCTGTTCGCGAATATATTTGCGTTATATCTGTAGTCTGGTCAACAGTTGTAGTTTAAGACGATTCCATAACGTCACTATCATATTCTTCGCTATTTGACTCATTAGATCGTTAGGATCTTCTTATAGAACGCTAAATCATTGAGGATTTCATCATCTGCAATAGGATAGTAAGTTGTTGTAACATCAGAATCGTTATTTATGTTCATATCTAGGTACCTATGCGTTATATTTATATATAGATATTAGATAATCATTCAATGTATAATAATATTCTGGTAATTTTCGGCAATCATGTCGAATAATTATTCGAGTTACAACTTATAAGCCATATTATTATGTCGACACAAATTACTTTGACTTATCGAGAAATTTAATGGCGAAATTATAACCATCGAAAAAAAATTACGTATAGTAAAATATAATAATATATTTATTTTAAAAATTTTATTGAAATTCGGGGGCCAAGAAATTGCTTCGAGTTATCAAGGTTTGAGTTATATAGACGTTCACAAGTTACTATCGAGATTCCACTGTAATAATTAATATATTATTTATTTTAAAATCAGGTGACGAGAGAACACATAATATGGGTACACCTAAACGAGGGGAATGGTTCGTATATGATCCCTGCTGCAGTGCACGATATAATAATAATAATAATAATAATATTATCTCTGGACCAATATGACGGCAAGCTAAAGTCCTTGCGACGTGTGAAATTTACTCCGACAGCAATGACCCACAAACCCCCAAAACGGTACGAGACGCCAACGTCATGCTATTTTCAAACGATGGACTGTATAATACTGCCGTGATATTATTATTATTATTATGATAATATTCTAAATCGTACAAGAATAATGTGTCTACTCATCCGTGCGTGGTCCGCCACCCGATGCGCACGTGTCTGTACATGCGATCCCACGGCTTTTATTTTTAATGCCGAAAAAGATAATTCTGGCGCAACGGTCGGCCGGTGATTCACTTTCCTAATTTTCACTCTTGGCCACAGCACAGCCGTCGCGGGGCAATAGACGTTTTATTGGGTATTGAAAATTTCGATTTCGAAAGGTAAAAAAAAACGATAGTGCGTAAACTACGTTTCTCCGACACCGCGGGCTAACGCCGTCGGCGTATTATCGACATTCATCGTCTATATAGTTCGATATCGGCGCAGATAAACGAAGTGAAACATTATGCGTCATTCTTATGAATACATTTAAACGTTCAATTATTATTAGGTAGGTAGCTACTGAAAATCTGAACTCTAGAACAAAACTCGTTTAAAAGATTAAAATTAAAGTAAGATAAAGGTATTGGAGTTATCTAAGACCTTTGGTCCGAACAGTAAATATAAGTTATGAATTTCATAGTCTATGCTTAAGAATAAGTTTTGCTTAAGCTAATTTTGATCATTTAAAAATAATAAACGTAATAAAAGTAGGTACCTATAATAATCAACTCGTGTAAAAATGTATATATTATCTATTTGGGATATAGTCTGTATTAAATTAATAAAATATATTTTGTTTTTTGGACTTTGAGGTACAAATATATAATATACGATAATATCTATATGTTTACAATGGTATGAAGGTTTTCAATTCCTCGATTTTGTTCAGTTAAAAACACAATAAAAATGATATTAATTACAAACTTCGGTTTCAATTTTAAATTAATTTAAAAAAAATATTTATTTGATTGAAATGTATTATAAAAAATTATAAAAGCATACTTAAATCTTTTACCTTAGCTACAATATGATATTATATAATAAAGGTACGTAGGTGTACTTAGGAAAAAAATATATATAAATATTATATTTAGCTTAATTTATTTTAATAACGTCATAATATTATAATTACATTATATTATTTAGATGTAGGTACCCTTGAATATATTGCTATATAACTAAAAATAAAGATAATAAAATATTAGAAAATAATTACTTAAGGCTTTGAGGTATGAAATATAAAATGTTTAAACTTCGCAATAATTTTGAAAAATTAAATGTATCTCTAATATTATGATAATTTTTTAACTATAATAATATATCAAAGATAAATTTAATTTTTCAAAATTATTGCGAGGTTTAAACATTTTATACCTCATATAAAAATCTTAAGTCTTAATTTGATTTTATTGTATCCAATTATTCAATTGTTTTTTAGGCTTCAGTTTATTTATAGCAACCTTACTAACTATAATATGTTCTTTTAATCTTTTATTTGCTCATGGTTTTTTTCCCTCTTTGTCAATTCTATTTGCTTGTTATTTGTTAATGTATATACATTTGTAATTGTTGAGCTGCATTAATTTTATATTGGTGGCTTAAATAAAAAAACAATTCTTAAGTCATTATTTTCTAATATTTTATTTTTTTATTTTAAGATGACACCTATTTCCTCTATGTTTGCCATTATTTTAAAATAATTACCTTATTACTATAAGTAAGCCTGGGGCCTGGGCATAAACGAGTTAACAAGTTAAAGTTAAGTTAATTTAAATTTATTAACTTAACTTTTTTAATTTAATTTTCATCAACTTAATTGTTAACTTAACTGATTTTTATTGATATAAACTTAACGACTTACTTTTAATCGAATCCAAGTTAAACTAATACGGCATACACATATACTTTTTATTATTTTAAACCATATTAGTGGCTATTAAAAAAAAATAAAAATAACTTAACTTAATAAGTTAATTGTAAGTTTCCATATATTACTTTTGACTTAGCTGAGTTATATAGAAAATTAGGATAACTATTAACATTAAACTTCTTAAATGTTTTCTATCGTCTTAACTTAACTCAATGTATAATAATGATTAACTTGCCCAGGCTTGAGTCTATAACCTTATTTAAATTTATTTCTGAAATGTTTCTAATTTTAAAAACTTAAGAACAGAAGACTGACAATAATTTCATCCGATCAAACAAACCTACCTACCTAATAATTTAAAACATAAACGTAATATATACATATTAAGATAAAATATATTGATATAATGTTATTTGGTTAGGTAACGAAATAGGTAGGTAAACGATAACGGTAAGAAAACGTTCAGTGTTTTTTTTTTTAAATGTACAAAGATACAAAGATGTTCTCAACATACATTCATCTAAGACGTCTTGATCTCCACATTTGGCCTGTTCGACGTATGCACGCCTCGCCGGGGACGCATTCATTTATTTTTTATACGCTTTTTTTTTCTACGTCCGGATCTGTGCTTTTGCAAGTGGCCGCATGTGCGTGCAATTTTAATCGGCAACCCAGGGTCATAGAGATACTTCATAAATGAACGTCTTATATTATGATAAGCCAAAAAAAAAAAAAAGTGACCATTTGGTTTTTTTTTAAACAATATTAATACATATACACACGCCCGAGTATTGTTTGGGGGCCGAGTGGGAGGCGCGTTTCGTCAGATCCGAGCTTTATCTATTTCGAGCGGGACCCCATGACGGCGACCGAAAAAAAGTACCATCCGTTATAATTCAGTGGCGCGAAGGGACCGGCTCAAGCAACAAGACGGTTATCAGGTAAATAATACAATATTTATAATAAAACTTGTATTTATTTTTTTTTCCCCATCCTATAATAACGCCCTACCTACGCATTATTATTAATTATTTTTCATTGTATTTTATTTTTATATTTATAACTGCTTTAAATGATTTTATTATTATATTTAATAATTATTTTATAACATTAAACAATACATAATATAATACAGTCGAGTTTCGATGAACCACGGTAATTCAAATTTTTTCTTGCCGTCTGAAATGTTTGAGATACCTATATAACTCGAAAAATACATAATACAAAAGTCGAAATTATCTTTATTCCCCTCGTAATTCTAGTTATCGGGATTCGACTGTGTTTCTTGTTTTCTATTAAATTTTGCCAATCCAGATTTTTATTTATTTTAATAATTCATGGAAGGAATAAAAGGTTTTTCGTCAAATTTTAGCAATTAAACCTCATTATAATACGACGAAGTTAAATTGAATATAAATATAAAAATGTAATTAAAAAATATTATAACTTAAAATTATTAATGTAGAACAAGTCATAGTTATAGTATAGTTAAAAATAATTACTATACTTACAATAATTGCTTGGATTAAAAAATAAATATATTGATACTCTTACAATCTACGTACAGTTCATACAATTAAATATCAAAGCATAAATAAAACTCAAACACTACAAAATATCAAGCAATATAATATTAATCGACTATAAAAAGATAAAATGTAAAAAACCTTAAAAATAATTTAGGGGACAATAAATTGACGGTACAATACGATTTGATTGTAGCTTATGTGATTGGTCCAACTAAAATATATCTAAAGTTTCGTTTCTTGAATTCATCTTATTACAGTTATACCTCTATAATATACGTCGTGACAATTTTTTTTTTTTTCAATAATATTTTCCTTCCATTAACCATACAATATACGCGCGTAGCCTAGTTGGCGGACTTACAGTAAAATACAATTCGGGTTTTCCCTTTTTCGGTCAGTGGGCTTTCGGTCCGTCCGATTGTGTGTCCGAAATAAGCGAAGTGCAAACGAACGGTGGTTGGCCCGGATTCCTCGGGTTTATTATAAGTCTTGGCCACCATCCATAGTCGGTATGACGGCGGCGGATTAGTGGTTTGCGGGATGTCTATCTTTAAAGTTTGCTCGTTTGCACAATACCAAAGATCGCGAAATGTAAAATAACGTTGAGAATTATTATCGTGCGATAAAAATATGATACTATTTCAATAATTATTTGTTTTTGAACTCAGCGTGTAATAGTTACCCATAAAATAAAATCTAGTGGATAATTAATCAACTTAATCTGTTACAAGTTTTTGGTAAGATGATTTCACCGAATCTACCAAACACACACGATAAGTAAAATAAGATATTATAATGTAATAAACCATATTTTTATCCAAAAAACACCGTAACCAATAAAAAAAATTTGTACTTGTAGATACATATACAATACAAAAAGTTTATATATTATATTTTTTAACAATATATAATATTTACGCTCAAAAGGGCAATAGAGTATATTATACAAAAAATTGTTTATAATATAAATACAACATTCATATATCTTTATAATAATTAAATTAGTTAAATTTTTATTATATATATCAACTAATATTATACATAGATAATATAATATTAACAATGTTATTAAATATTTTTAAATATGAATATAATATCTCAGCACCTATACCTATATGGCTATATCTGTGAGAACAATTTATTATTCGAAATTTAAACATAACAATTAATCGTCGATACGACTCAATAGATTTTGGGAGTGTGTAATTTTAGGTACATGCTCATTACCCCTAACATCATCGACTTGGCCAATACAGTTTTAAATAAATAACAATATACAATACAATTAATAATACCTATAATTACCCATATTGTAGAAAAACTAAAAATAAATTATGGAATAAAGATTTCTCACTTATACGTGTGCGTCGTGGAGGCACACTCGTATACTTCATGGTCAGGCACGATGGCTTTCGCTTTCGGATTTTGTAAAAACGTACTCCAGAACCCTAAAAAAAAACTCATTAGTCAGCCGTCCTTAGACAAAATAATATAAATGGGTCTCGGCTGAACACGGGGCTGTTGGCCTAACCTTTCTCAAGGAAAATACTTGACCCGGTGCCAATGATCAACGTCTATTTGTACACAAGTCCAAAAAACCATCATTTGGCTTCGGATTTACGCATGCATCAGTCAATATCCCGTTGAATAATTACATAATCTTAGAAGATGTTCTAATTATAGTGAAATTGAATTGCTTTTCCAGACAGTCAAAGTCGTTATCCACATATTATTATTAGATTTGCATCCAATACGTTAACCGGTAAAATATTGATATAATAACATAAACTAATATATAGGTAGTGATTTTATTGTTATTTTTTTATATCAAAAGCGCCGCCGACGGATCTATTATTACAGTCCGAAATATACGCGTTTGTAAATAATACAACCTCGGTCGATAACTTTAATAATAATACTAATAATAACATTATATTATTATAACAGCAACCTGTCAACAGCTAATTATTATTGTTACTCTTCATATTTTACCTTCGAATAAAAAACAAAGTCCTTCTTCGCAACAACATCCGATGATCTTGGGGTTTACGGGAAAGCGAATCAAAAAAAATAAAAAATAATAATAATAATAGGGCAAAATACATCAAGGTCAAATGACCAATAAACAGGCGTCACTTTTAAAGATGCGTGCAAATTACGGTATAATAATAGAGCAGGCTGGGGCGGTGTATGCCAAAAAAAGCCCACGGGAAACTGTCGTGTAGCCCCCAACGGTTTCCAGATGCCAATTTGCACTTGAGTTTCGCTTCTCCCTCCAATCTCTCGCAATATTTATCATAACGAACACTAATTTATAAATACTATTCGGCCAAAACAACAATACGTGCGTAGTTCGGGAAATGCCGATGATGGTATCGTTTGAATAGGAATCTTCAGTATACTTGGAACTTGCGTGGCCGACTGGTGTGGTACATTTATCTGACTCACTTACAACAGGTAGGTAACCGACTTAATATTTGAAACGCAATTATTTTTCATTTTTTCATATCATGCACAATATTCTATTATCATCGCTCGATATCCAAACAAATTTGCTTATTGATTTATTATAATATAACCGTTTTGTTTTAAATCGGCTTTGATGAAAATTAATTAAATGTTTAGGCAACTAAAGTTATTAACATCCGACAAGTTTATTTTACCAAACAAAATAATAGGAAATTACAATAATATTTCACTTCAATAATATTTTTTTTAATACGCTCCTCGGGATATGAATCGAATTTTTTTGACAATTATAAATAATTATAAGGATTTTTTTAATTTACAACAATAAAGTATTAATTTTAAATTAAACTTTATGTTCTGTATACAAAATATTATGGTGACAGCGCTTTCGTTACCAAGTGGACCGTTTAAATTTTTTGATAAAACAAATTAAATCTACAGTAACTTTCTAGAATTTTTATCAGCATAATTTATTATCTTCAATATTATTCAACAATAAATGCATTTTAAACTATGATCGTTTACTATGATTGTTTACTTTACTAGTATAAAGTGCTAACAGAAAAAAATTGTCTTCGATTTATGTTCAAATTGTTTTTAGCATGTACCTACCTAATAATTTGAACCATACAAACGCCAATATAAACCCCCCAAACACGCGGTACAAGTATATTGAACACTCAAATTGAGTTCTTAATAGCAATGTGTTTTCTAAACGTCATTCAAAGAAGTGTACAGTAGTTGTAGACAAAGTGTTTCTACAATTGACCGTTCAAACCCCGCGTAATTCGTTTTAAACTGTAAATCGACTGTGCACCATACTCCTGTTACACTGTAATTGTGTGTCGGTCACACGATGGCTAACCCTCGTCACATCCTCCAGATTGAAGAGGGTCACAAACTCACAACACCTACCGTATATATACATCTAAACGTAACGGCATGTCTTTTTTTCTTCTGTTTACAGGAAGTCTCTCCGTTTCTAATTCATTACACCGTAGCCGCAGGTCAATCACAAGAACACGAAAATGTTGAAACAACACCTTGACATGATCGGCAGGAACGAACCCATCCAGAGAAAAGCCAGATTCTGGCAATCGTACGTCAGAGCATTAAAAGGTATGTGTAACGTGTACAATATTATTATGGTTAGGCCGCCGTACAATTTTTTTTCTCATCATTATAATGTTCTGCCCTATCGTCTGACGCATTCGATAAAAACGATTCTGAGCGCAGTATCAGTGTTTTTATAATGCATTTATAGTTTAACAAATTTTTTTTTAAATTGTATTCGTTTCTATAATGGTGATAAACAAAGCATTGATAAGTAAAATCCCGATTTTTCGGTGGTTTTTCCAGTGGCGTTAAATATCTATTGAGAAAAATTACCACTCTAAAGTGCCGCCTTGATCCAATTTTCTAAAATATAAGACACTATATATTGAAATCGAAGCCCTCCTTCTGGTAGAAATTTTGTTTACAAGATATAAAAAAGAAAAGAAAAATAAACATCATCGTAAAACCACTAGCTTACTCGCTCCGCTCAGAATCTAAAAGGTTCTGCTTTCGAGAGTCTTTCTGATCGTATGTCCTTTTTGTGCGACACGACGTGTAATAAGAGTTATTTCTGTTGGTCGTTACATTCTGACTGACTGTAAAAAACACTCGACGACAGACAGTTAAATTTATTATCATCGTCGTAGAAACTGGGATGACTCGACTTAAGTAGTACCTATATTCAGCACGTTGCAGTAAAGACTGCTTTGTTGTAAAACCGTTTTCACGTTGTCACAACAACTCGTAGGCGTCTTTTAATTGGAACGTTTTTTTTTTACATTTTAAAATAGATTCTCGAGATCGTTAAAACACTGTCCCACGTCCATTCAAATAAAATTAGGCTAATACATATTTTATGTCTTCTTCTTCTTATTATTATTATTATTATTTTTGAATGTATTAATAATATTAATTCAAATACAATTCACTCAAATTAAAACTGTATGTAGGAAAACCGATGTGAGCCAAATTTTCGTAACGGTACATTTAGTGATAATTAAATTTTTATCCGAAACAATTTTGATAATAACAAACGAACCAACTTACTGAAACCGAAATGCTCAATAAAATCTATTTATATCCATTAATGTCGCTCGCCGGGGAACTATTTTATAAACAACGCATTCCGAGATGAATTATTAAACACAACCACGCTTTCGATTTGAATAACTGCAGTTCCCTAAACGTTCATATAATCGACAACTAAATATACACCAATGGATATCTATTGCACGATAATAGGGTTTCAATGATGTTTCGTGAATCCAATAATAAATGCAAATCGCTGGCCATTTGGATACAAAAGAGTGTTTTAATCAAACACGCAGTCGTGTATCAGCTTGAACTATATAGGATATGACGGCTATTTCCATCGATTCCACCCTAACGATTCCACCACCTACTGATTTTTGCCAGTGGCCATCCCATCAATTTAATATTAATTTAATAATAATGTACATAAATAATAATTTTAATATAATATATTAATGGCCTACGAAATAATAAACCAGATACTTACCGAGCATCTAAGTATTAAAATCAAATGTAATAATCAATATCAATACTTATAATAATATAATAAAATATAAAATATCATAATACAACATGAAGTTTTTTTTTAAGAAATTTTGAATAATCTTCACTTATTTATTTTTAATTACCTATATTATATTTTCCACATACTTTCCTGGTTACCTTAAAATAACAGTATTAAATTAACAGAATCGAAAGCAAGGTTTTTTTTTAAAACTACCTGTATTGGCGGAACCGATGGACGTCTTCCATTGATAAAAAAAATAAAAAAATAATGCCTGCGGTATCGATTAAATCCCCTAGAGTCTAGTAGATCCCTTACTTATAACCACATGGAATGGGACCTTACCAGAATTTGTATACCACTCGACCACATACAACAATTTTAGACCTATCAACTTGTCATTTGATTTTAAAATATAATAATGTTATTTAAAACTACGTTACCTACCTGCATATAACTATATAATATATTTTAAATAATATATATATTATTTTATTATGAATAATAATAAAAATAATATTTTTTACTCTAAATTTAATAATAATATTTATCAGGGGTACCTAGGGTTTTTTTTAAATTGTTATTATATGTAGGTATATTGTTAGATATAATATTTTAATCTTTTCTGGGCCAAGATGGGGGAAATGTGCTAATGTCAATCATTTTCCTGCGTTCTAACTATATCTCTTCTGTTTATCCCGTCCGCAAACAGGATCCGACGACATGAGGGCACCAGAAATCACACACTACCACACCCCCGGCAGGGGAGTGTTCAGGCCCATCTTGAGCGCCGACTACCCGACATGGCCTAGCTACAAGTCCATCTACGACGACCCAAAGCACCCGTCCGACAGAATCAACACACCCGGATACCGTTACCTGCCAATCTCCAGAGACACATACGGCATATCGCCCAGGAACATTTACCCGCACAACTACCACTCCGACCGCTACCCTTCATACGGTACGTACTGATGACGACGTCGCCGAACACGCAAACCATCGCTATATAATATAATAATAATATATACTGCTATAATAATAATAATAATACTATTTCTACAGAAGCTATATAATATTATTATAATCTCTGTACACAACCAACAATCTAATCAACAGCAATAATAATAATAATAATAGTAATAATAATAATAGGTATGATAGGTAGGTACTAAATTGATCAAATTTCATTTTTTTTCCCACAAACAATTTCTGAAAAGTATCGCAAATGTCATGTGCCGCCAAAGCGAGAATACTGATATATTATAATATTATGTTTATATTTTGTTTATTGTTATTTTTGTTATCGCGGAATTTCTATATGTGTATACCCCACTTTGGCACCCGCCGTCACGTTCGACCATTGCGGTATTTTTTTCACACTTTTTTCGTCCAATTCACACCAACCCAACCGATCGATCGGTGTAATAACTGTAATACTATACGAACGGCCGAGATCGCCATTCAATAATGACATGAAATTCCGTACACGTTACGATTTTTATTTCAAAACGTCCGTTGAATGCTCGGCACCGAGACAATCATTATTATATTATATCATATATTATACATCTTTATATGAAAAGGCAATCTTTTTTGTTTTTGTTTGTTTTTTTTTTTCATTAAAATTACGGTAAATTTATTAATTTATTATAATTATTTAGATATCGCTTAGACAGACGTATAGGTGTTATCAGAAATAAATATTGTAGCGTATATTGATAAACTATATATTATTTTATACTCCAAAAGTATAATACTGTTACCGAATTCTGTTTTGTATTATGTATACAATATTGTTGTTGTTGCCTTTATTATAATTTTTTGTTTATATGATTTAATTATTTTTTTGAAATATAATTACTTACTATTTAAATACTTTGTCTCGCTATATTTTTGAAAACCCGTCTCGCCTGGATAAGAAAAAAAAACCGCACAGAGTACTAAACGTGCAGTACTTAAGTCCAATAAATCATCATTTGATGATGTAAATAAAAAATTCGTACAGAAAAAACACGATGATCATTATATATCAATATAATAATAATTAATAATTATTATTATGTTAATATATTATTATTATGTTCAACCAATGATTTTACTAAAGCTTCTTAAAGCCCGCTACCGCTTGGAATCACAGAAAGTGATCTAACTTAATAATTGATTGAATGGTAATTTATTTTTGTCATCTAAACACGCAATCTAAACCCACAGAAGCTTTCAACCCGCGTATTTAATAACTACGAACCATTTTAAGCTTAATCGATGCGAGTGAGTACAATCATACATAATATAACAAATCGGTAACGAAGGGACGGACGCCTAACGCAGTAACCGTCGGTAAGTATGTAAAACATTATTATAATACTTACAATAATATCACAGTAGTAGGAGACTACTCTGGCGATGGATATTATTATTTTATAACATAACACAGTGGTGTATCCAGGATTTTGCTTGGAGGTGCCGCTGATAGATATTAAATATTGCTACTTAGGAGTGATGTTGTTCACCTAAGATCCCCCAAAAGTCTTGTACCTATACAACAAGGTATATAAGGTATATAGCCAGTGGGTATAATATACAGTTTCAGACTTTTTCAGCAATATTTTTCATACAAATTACAATTTTAATGCATGGTCACGTCTTACGCGTAATACTTTAACACATCACTTAAAACTCATTTTTGAACTGTCATGAAATTTCGGGATGGGCTGCAGCCCTCTCTCGCCTCCCGGCTACGCCACTGACATAACAATATCATATCCGATACAGTTTCCTTCGATAACACGCATTACAATAATGCCATGTACCAGTACCACCTACCCACATAACACATAATGAATAATCTACCTAAGTGCCAACGAGTGCGATGAATTATAATAACGTGGGCTTATTATATCCGTATTCAGATCACTATCACAGCGAACCGTACAAAGCGTTACAAGATTGGACGGATCATTTGGATCGCATGGCCGAACTGAACAAAATATTCCCCGGAGACCATCCGGCGTACTACGAACCAAAGAAACCCTTACCGTTACCGGAGAGACGAGCAAAATCCCTACCACCCGTCAGAGGTTACAACTTCTCAGGTAACGTTATCCGAACCAGTCATACTAAGTACTGGGTATGCGGTAGGTACTTACCTGTAATATACAATTATATACCTAATTGTTAACGATATCGCGTCGGGTTAAAAAAAAAAAAAGAGTCAGACATACGACTCGGTGGAGATATAAACATTTGCATCGCAAAAACATTTCTGAAGCACAAACTACGATGGGAAAACCACGATCACTAACATTTCTTTATACACTTTCGAAGATAAAAGTATAAAAATTTTTAAAACAAAATCGTACATTTTAGACTTTATAGAATCCTATAGCGGGATGTAAAAACTAAAAAAATTATTCTCACGTTGAATCTCTGTTGCAAATGTGAAATAATACCATAATGTCATCGTGATATTGTCCGCACAGATCATAGGTGTACGTGAAATAAGATCATATATATTACGCTTTCTAGTTTCTATAGTGTCGGTTAAAACATAATATTATTATAAACAGCGGTAAAAAGACTTAATGAGATATTCATTACAATAAGACACGCAGTTTACCAAACAGACTTTAACGCATATTATATTGTTCGGCTATTAAAAGTGTATAGTCAATTAGATATTAACGACGAGGAAACGCGTTTTAAACATAATGAGCGTTTTTGTGTGAAAAAACATTGCTAATGTCTATCAAAAAAAAAAAAAAAAAACTAAACATCATTACGATTTACGATTTACGACCGTCTATGCATTCGTCGTCCGTTGTAAGAATAAGTAAAACAGCTTATTCAGTTAACGTAAGATACTAGTTATTTAAAAACTATTAACGTTTTAGAAAGTTTTTTTTATACATAATTTTAATGCGTTGCAAAAAATTTTTGAAAAAAATTATACTTTTTACATTTTTATCGTTTAAAGTATAAATAGGTGGAGTAATAAATACACTTTTGGAGTATATGCCCTGTTCCACGGTTCAACTTAAAAATTAAAATAATTATAACTTATAACTCATAAGCTACTCGTTCAATATTCGATGTTTATGCAACGAATTGCTCTGAAAAATATTCTGATTTGGAGTATGTTGTTTTCATTAAAAAAGTAAAAAACTTTTAAAAATGATGATGATATAACTTGTGGTCACATCGGGGTAGGAACCTACAGTTTTTTTTTTTTTTAAACAGGTATAATATTTGAGGTACAAAACTGTCCGTTTTTTATCGTAATATTAAATGTTAGGGGTCACAGTCGATAGGTAGAAAAGTCCCAAAGCACAAACGAAATTGTTACGTTTGACCCGGGAAACTTTGAGCCCGTGTAATCTGTAAAGTACTATATAGTACGACAATATGGGGTTTTTAATGTTCTTGTTGTTATTGTTGTCGTTGTTTTTCTATGACAGGTTTACCTATTTACTCGACCGGCGGCGTTAAGAGACGACCACTGTCCGAGTTGTTTGAGCCGAGCGTATACACACCCCGGTCCAGATACGTCCGGGACCCATGGTGGTGGGAATACCCACACCTGAAACCTTTCACCCCGGTTAGTTCATCGTACAGGCCACCCGCAAAATCTTATCTGAGAAACAGCTACTTGTCACCGGTGAAGAGGACCTACTTGTGGGGACACCATCCCATCAGACCGTTCAGTGAGTATTATTGACATTATACCTAACATAATATTATATATCATTTATTATTTATATATGTAAATTAGGTATATTATTATTCATGCCTGTTATATTGTTCACAGCGATTAGTTTATTACCCTCAACGAATATTTCGAATATATCCCCCGCGTTATAATTATTAATATTATGAATAATATATTAATACATCGAGCAAACACAGTTCTAATATTTAAAGTGCAAAAACGTTTCTATAATTATGGCTTTGTGTTTATTTTTCAGCTCCAAGCTACTATTATTAAAAACAAAAACAGAAAAAAAAATGTCTCAAAAAGAAACTCTACCATGGGTCAGCCATCATCGTACCCATCTATCGAGTTCGAACATGAAACGCCACGCAAATAACGCAACTATCGTGAGAAGCTAAACAGTCGAAAATGTAATAATTTATTTTTATATACATCATTTCGAAACACTTTTCAGTCCATCAATTGTATTATTTATTATTTATTAAATGTATTGACACACACACTGCGCTTTAATAAACAGAATCCGGAAGTCTGTTTTTAGCGTTCTAATCATTACTCAATAATACATACCACACATATTATATCATTTTAAATTAATGTTAACATTGTACATATTATTGACATGTTAATTGCCTCATATGTGTTTAAAAATAAACCATATTACATTGATTCAAATCATCAATCACATAATATTTTAATGCAACTGAACGTTTATGGCTCCATATAATCATTATATTCAAGTCATACACACAAATTACGTACGTATTTAGTCTATAAATAATTTATAGGCTACATCGCAAAATGTATAAATATTTTATCGTTATGTGCAGTACAAGTACAAAGGTTTATTCAAAATAAAATATTATATATGACAATTGTAAAAATACAATACTATTAAAGTCTGAAAACGATAGCACACAAAATAAAAACAATTTTTTCAAGCATACAACTCAATAAGTGTATGCTTAAAATATTGATAGCATATATTTAGGTAATATCAGACCGCGTTATTGTAATCTTGTTATTCGATTACCAACTAATTATGACGGGTCTTACAGTATATGGATGAATTACCATGGATTACTATGGATTTAGATTAGTGGCTGGATTAGTTTCCCCGTGGCTGGTGGAATTCAGAGTACCCAACGGTCATTACTTCTTCAAAAGTACACGTCATAGAGGTTTTGTTGATACGAGTGTTGAAAATTAAGTGTCGAATAACTTAGCTTGGCTTTGCTCATGTTATGATAGCGACCAGCGCCTAAATTTATATGGTCTAGTGTCAGTCCTATACGACGAGCTGTTTCCAATGAACGGTTGAATTCCATTTCAGTTATTATAGTTGGGATCAAGCCCAGATTAAGACCTCTCGAGTCTCGGGGACCAAGAATTGATAATGGGTTGTGGGACCACATCAATGAACAACAAATTACAATCCTGTACTTATCCCAGTTTGAACATTATGCAACTGGCAAATATATGTAAAAATGTATAATTAATAATGATAGGTATATTATGTATATTATATATCTATAATAATTAATATTATATATAATGTAAAATTAATCAAAGATAGTACTTTTTTTTAATTTAAAAAAAAATGCTGAAATGTTTCTTTTTTATAAAATAATATAATATTTTAACACTTTTTTACATATAACTTAAATATACGTAATAACACAGAATTAACTCTTATACAAAATATATTCTTATTAGTTATTTTTATAAAATACTACACCTATTATATTATTTTTTTCAATGAAATAATATAAGTAATTTAAAAGTTAAAATGTAAATACATATAAGCAACATAAAATAGGTGCATTTATTTGTTATTAATAAAACAATTAAATTAATAAAAAAATATATTATTTAATTTTTAAACTCTTATAAATAATCAAAACTCGACGAACTCGAGCGCACAATTCAATACCTTAATTAGTATTAATTTCTAAATGGTTTCCACTCTCGGAGTACAAAAGGGTTTTTACTTGTACGAAATTTTACAAAAAAAGGTACATAATACTGACAAGGTTTAGTATTAAAATTCGAAAGTGGTGGAGCTGGCGAAACAGAGCTCAATATTTACGTGTTTTAAGATATTAAACATTGTCTTCTTTAAGCTAATAATTTGAACTCACTTATTGTAGTTAGTTGGAGAAATTAATTTTTTTTCAGGTTGGATATATGTTATCATTAGTTATCATGGCAGTTCTGAATTCGTGGTCCGAACGTTTACAGCAGTGCTGTCTACCGGTGTCGTTTTGAATTTGTCAACTAACGTGGGAAAAACCTTCCAAAGCTTACACTGGCTTTCGCTGCTAGATTGCTGTTGAATTATCTTTAAATATTAATTTAAGGCCCAGGATGTTGCTGCCCTAGAAATGTTAAAAGTTAATACTCTAAATACTCAATAGAAAAGCTCATAAAACTATCAAAGTTAATAAAATTACTTATTGATTTTAAGATAAATTAAAAATTACAATTTATAAACATGTGTGATTTCGATTTAAATTTTCAAATATTAAAAATTAAGAAGTTGTGATTTTTTTGTTCGACTTGTGGATAATTATATGACAATGATAAATAATTAACTCGTTATTTTTTTCTTAATTGTAAAAAAAATATCTAAGAACCTCAAAACATAACTGCAAAAGTCATAAAAATTACCTAATAACGAAAAAATATAAATAATAAAAAATATAAAACAATTTTTTCAAGTATAAAACTCAATAAGTATATACTTATAATATTGATAGCATCAATACTTAGCCACTTGTTGGTAATTAATATTAGACCACCTGATTGTAATATTATTATATTACCGACCAATTACAACGGATCTTACAGTATGGATGAATTAACACGACCTAATGGAGAGGTAGATTGGCTTTGCTCATATTATGAGAGCGACCATAGTTATAGGATTACACAATTAGGGCGGCCTAATTATCACCAACATTTACTCCCACTCCCCTCACCGCCCTCGGACAACTATATGCACTAATTTATTTCATAAGAATGTTTATACTGTTTTTTTATACAATTTTAGATTCTGGATGCTCTGATGAAATTATTTTTCCTTTCAAATTTGAGATTATAAAGAAACATACCTAATTCTTTCTCTTTTAAATATAATATTATAGTAACAAAAGTTCAATAGGTATTAAGTAAATCGGTTTATATTATATCATAGCATTACCTAGCACGTATATTACTGTGCATAATACATGTAATATTTATCGTGGTGCCAAGCTAACCATCGCTAATCAAGTAATGACGCCGTGATAGAAAATGCCGAACTAATAAAATAGGAATGCTCATTAATCATAATATCATATATATGCATTGTGCCCTACGGTTACACGACGGATATAATATGAGAAGTATCGATGGACGAATTCCATTCCAAGTTCTGGCAATTGAACCATGCTGTTCGAAAATCGAATTGCATCTGATACGATAAATTACAATATTTACAACCTTTATGTTCATATTTTTAATCCTCACACAGCGCTTAAAGATAATTATGTAATAATGACAAATATCAAAATAGACAATTTTTAAAATGGCTTGACTAATTTTACTCAATTATTAAGATATCCAACAGTATAATGGGGTAGCCATTGGAGTGGCCTGTAAATATTTTGGGTGGCCGGGTCATGTCATCCACTGGTCTATGCTTTCGTGTCAGCCACTCAGCCCTATACGACGGGCTGTTCCCATTAAATGGTTGAATTTCATATCAGTTACTGCGTGGCTGGGATCAAGCCCGGATTAAGATCTTTCGGGGACCAAGAGGCAAGGACTGATAATGGATTGTGGGACCACATCAGTGAGAAACATATTACAATCCTGTACTTATCCCAATTTCCAGTTCGAAAATTATAATACTGGCATATAAATGTAAAATCAAATAATTAAATACTCTACCTCAACACTTTTTTACATATTACGTAAAATATAACTTAAATCTAATGACACGTAATTAACGCTCATACAGAAAAATAATATATTGATTATTTATTTTTTTCAAATATTACATATATCATATTATTATTTTTAATAAAATAATATAAACAATTTAAAAGTAAAAATTTGCATACATATAAGCAACATTAAGTAGGTGAGTTTATTTTTTATTAACAAAACAACTGAATTAATAAAAAAAATATCAATTAGTTTTTAAATTTCTATAAATACATACAATAATAAATGTACTAATTGAGTGTTTTAAAATGTAAATGTATGTAGTGAAGACTTAGTATTCTGCTGCTTAACAACTGAAACGTAGATGCTGCAGGAAATTTAGGCAGAAGTGATGAGGATGTAAGACTATACAGAGGCTGTGATCATGCATATCCCAATGTTTCGGACCAATTAAAATTTCCATCAAATTGGTTAGTGATAAGAAAGGGCCCCAGGCAGGGTGAACATAGGGACAGAATGGATTTATGTAGTATTATGCAGAGATTGAGTTGTTATTTTTGGTGGCCTTTGGTATGCAGATCATTGAATGTATAATAAACTTGATAAACTGTTCCGTGCGGGAATCGACTCATTTTTTAGACTATAATTGTATGATATAGACCACTGTTGGTTACTTTAAACAACTAGCAGTTGAGTATGTCCAGGAACCGGAATCAGCTCAATCTACAAACGGAAAAGAATTGGTTGGAATTGATTTATAGGAACAATACTTTTGAATTGAATGATTATTATCTTGACGATCGCCGCTACTTGTCATCAATGGGATATTACCCAATATTACTTTAATAGAAACTTTTGCATGTCCAAGAGCTTCGACCTACAAACACAAAACGTTAAACTAAATAATTTGCTTAAGATTAAAATATTATGTTATATAATTACATATATAGTAAACGTATCGGTTATAACTTTGCAATATTTAAAATTAAGTATCATCAAACTATTTGGAATTTTAATTTGTACCACGCATGTTTTTGAAGTGTGTTTTCTAGTACCATTTATTATTTGATAAGCAATATCCGATTTTTTAAAGTGTGTCATACCACCTTTTATTTCCCAACTCTATAAAATACAGCAATTTTTTTAAATCAATATTATTATTACCTTAGGTACCTAAAATATGAGAAAATTATTACCCTTTCCAGTCTTATTATAACGTAATCTATATTCACATTGGTGTTATTATCCAATTTAATTTTGACCGGTATAATTTGTCCAGGTACAAAACCGCTATAAGGGATATAGGCTACCAATTTCATCGAGCCATATAAAAAGCAACCAAAACTGTAAGACTTTTCTTTTAAAGCTGTTTGGGGCACCTATAAATTGACACGATAGACATTAATATACATGTTTTGAAAAAAGACTAACACAAAATATTATATTCTATTGTGAAAAATATTGTAAATTTAGTCAATGTGGGAATTAATTATTAATTATTGGTCTGATTAGATGAGATTTTAAATTGCATATAGCTACCCAATATATTATAATAGGTATAATATAATAAAATAAAGTAACCTACCTACTGATCATTTTACGGATAAAAAGAAAATGTCGATGCTCTTGAGCTCATGTTTCAATGCGGTTTAAATATTGAAAACAATTATTTATAGATCGTGTTATAATTTCTCAAACTTAAAAAAAATTTAATTATTCTGAATAATAGGTACTATATGGTATCTATAAGTACATAATTAAAATATTTTCTCGTTAAAATGCCACCTAAGAGCGAACTATTTGCACAATGCTTACTCTCATAGGAAAACCTAAAATGATTATTTTATATTATCAAAGCGTAATGCGTTAATCATTAAAATACATTAAAAGTGAGTCATAGAACTTACAAAGAACAAAGACCAAATTTTTTTAAGGGATTAACTGCAATTCAAAAGGCAAATTTATAATACTTACAGATGATGATGGTATAATATTTAGATTTATAGGAGAAACAACTACAAACATCAATTTCTTTATTACATCTGATCTCCGTGGTACAACAATTTTGACTTTTGCTATATAACATATATATCCGTATTTGCAAAAAAATGTTGACGGTATACTATGTGGTAAAAAAAAATCAAATGGATAGACATATTTACCAACTTCTAATTGTGATTTACCTTAAAAATAATGGTTAAGTACAAATAAATAAATATAAAGTGATGAAGATTCTTATGTTAATTTATATATACTAGTATAGTAGTTATTTAGTAATTACTAAACTGTATAATAAAGTAGGTAGCTCAAATAGTAATTAAACAAAATATAATTCCTATCCACCTTTATCACAAAACAGAGCAATTTCATTTTCTAAATAATCTTGTCTTCCAATATGTCGCCCGTCCCATTTTGTCAACGAGATTTTACATTTTCCTCGAAATTTAATTGTTACACCTATAACAACATTCAGTTATGTTCACAATACACATGCTATATATTTAAATAAAAAAATGTATAACAAATTCTTCTAATAAATCACTTACCGCTTATTTTCACAGGGTTTCTAGTTAGAATTACAACTCGACCGGTAATGGTTTGGCCGGGCCTAAATGTTGCAGTTGGTTCATCAAAAATTATCCGTGCATTATCATCCACACTCATGTTAATTTTTAACCGATATTAGATATGTTGACTATATTTGATATACTCGGTAAAAGTAAACAACCGATAACTGTGATCTATATTGTGATAAAAATAATGATTTATTGGAAATTGGAATCATCCGGTCAAGAAAGGCCTGACCTTATTATTATTTTTATTATATATAATTACTATTATTATTTTTTATATAATAATAGTGAGGGGGGACACTACCCTGTGATTTATCATAGAAATAGTGAATATATACCCCCCCCCCCCATTGAAAATTTCTGTCTACGCCACTGACCATACTAGTATATTCTATGCATCGAAAGTTTGGGAATATTTTGCGAGAAAAATATCCTCTCTCAGTCTCTCCTGTACCCATTTTTTGGTATCTATTTAAGGGCCGGGTGACCAGCAAAAGTATAAACGAAATAAAACTAGAATATTGTGAATATTTGTAATTAATAAAACATGGTTTTTGGGAGCATATTTTATGGACAAATACAACATGGTTTTATTAAATTTTCATCTTAAGCTATTAATATAAAAAATATATTTTTTACTTTATTTGTAATTTTTTGTAATTTTGAAAAAATATTAGACTTTCAAACACTTGGGGTTTTTAACTTTTAAGGTTATTTTATTATTTATCAATTATTAACTATAAAGTCCAAGAGAATTGGGTATAATCATTGTCCATTGATATTAATGGAATACGAGTGCTGAGTTGACATATTACTATGGTATATATGTATAATATTGTATATTTATATCATTTAAACATTGTCGTATGTTTTTTTTTGCCAATATAAAGATTTTGAATACCATTTTAAATGTATAATACCAAAGGTTAGGTATATTTTATTCTTATTTAGCTTCCAATACTTAAATTATTATAGCTCAACAGTTAGGGTATTAGAGAGAAAAACATGAGTGAACAAAAGATTACGTTACATATAACCATAATTACCATACAATTATGAAGGTAATTTATGATGACAAATATATGTATAATTATGTAAATATAAAACTTATGAAAAAAAAACTACATTTCTTAAAATACTGAAATAAATTACGCATTTGACATGTTATCATGAAATATTTCGTGAAATTTCCAAACACTAATTTTTATTCTTACCGTGTATTACGTAGTATAACATAAATTCGATGCACGCACGTTAACGACAAAAAGAACAATACTGCACAATTTAAAATATGGTTTTCACATTATATAATTTATAATGCCTACTCAGTATTTGACATTGGTGTAGGTAGACAATCGAAACACAGTGATAAGAAATCGCTCATTTTAACGTGTACGCAGATAAAGATATAAAATGTTAAATTATTAATCTAAAAAATTATTTTCTCTGTTCATAATATTATGCAAATTAAATTCCGAGAGGAGGGATAGGTGCCGATACGATGAAGATGAAATGGAGCGACATCGGTTTTATAATGATGTGTGGATTATTTTCTGTGTCTGTCATCGTCATTTGGAGGTGACTAACGAACTTTGTGGAATTTTATTCAGGCCTTGAATATAAGGAGTAATCGTACATTCATACTGATAATTTCACAAATAATGTGTCATGTGTATGGAAAATATTTGTCAGTAGCTGATATCTACTCGATTGAACTCTATGAAGGTTAATTATTTTTAACTAAAAAATAATTTACACATATTTGTTATTTTTATGAAAACAAATGTTCCATAATATAATATATTTTCAATAATTTTAATTGCAGTAAAAACAACTTATGAGCAACCCGCCTTGTATTCAATTTTCAATCTTTTTTACTCTATCGCAAAAAGTTTATCATGAGTCATGACGATTTGTAAATAAGTTAAACAAAAATAGAAAATATCAAATGTCATGTGGAGTATAATAGTAGGTATTAAAAAAATCATATCATGTTTAGTACCTATTTCTAATACAAATATTTGGAGTAATATTAAAGTCTAAAATAAAAACACTCATCATTTTAGGACATTTATCTCGGTGCTTTGAATTTTTAAATTTTTAAGAAAATTTTTAAAATAAACACACATGATTGTAAAATCAATGCATTCATCGCTCCGCTCAGAATCTAATGTCATAGTTAATCATTGTATCATAGTATGTATGGTCACATATTATATCTAAATTACTAAATGGTAGGTACACAATTTATCTTTATCTTTATTACTTTCGGTTTACGTAATTATACCTAGTTAGTTAGTGTACGTTATATCGCACACCGAATAGTGCGATTTTCACGTTATAATAAATTTTAAAAAAATTATCCAAAAACATGCCTTTGGAGTTAATAAAAAGTGATACGGTATTTTCGACGTGCGTCAAATGAACGTGGTCAATTGAATGAACGACGATTTGGCGCGTGTGTTATTTCGACCCATACAGTTTTAACGCCACTACATTTAGGCGCAAGTCAATTTTGACGCAAAACAAAAATGATTACAAATATAAAATAATAATTAGTCATTTTACTATTTGGAATGTAAAATATAAAGTATTAAATAATAATTAGTCATTTTACTATTTGGAATGTATAAATAATATTAAGTATAAAATATAAAATAATAATTAGTCATTTTACTATTTATTAAATTTAAAATTTGACTTGTTATAAACTCCAAAGGCATGTTTTTGTATACATTTTTTCATTCAATTTTGAATCAACTGCAACGGTTACAATCTTATAATAATATAAACAAGTACAGGTAGTCACAGATGTTACAGCGAATGGCGTTATCGGATTATTGGTACTACAAAGTGGGTGATATATATTTGACTAGACTCTGAACAATTTCAAGTTTGCCACGCTGTTGTTGGTAATACAAATGATCATGGCAACTCGCACACGACGTTCAATTTAAATATATAGGTAATATAGACAAAATGCGGTCTCGTTATGAAGTGTTAACAGTGACAGTTGATACATGACAACAACCACGAAAAAAAAATAACAATAATACACGGGTAATTGCTTTTTCTTACATAGTAATTCACAAAAACCCATTGTATATAATTGATTATATGTGTAATGTGAGCGTGTGCGTGTGACTGATCGGCTGATATTGGCTTAGGTCTTTGTACATATCTGTCTATGTGTGGAATGATACTGGGACCAAGCACTAGTGTTTTCGGTCTCATCAAGCATGTTACATATTTAGTTTACTGGGCGTTTCAAAAAAAAAACTCACCGCTAGTACAAAGACTTTGTCCTCCACATAGCCCCATAGAAATAAGTCATAATATATTATTATGATGGTGTGAGCCGTAGGATCCATGAGGGCGGTGGGGGCCAGGAATTGAAATGCTAGTCCTGGTTACCTGCACGACCTATCCAGCGTTAAGGAAAGTGGCGATGTAGGAAGCTGACAACTTCACGGTGTCAATGTGAAGGAGTTAAAATACCACCTCGATATTGTGCGTGTTACGGGTAGTGGCCGCATTGAACATTTTGTAGGAATGTATGAAAGGATTTATAAAATATGCGTATTTACTTTTTCTGTAGCATTTTTTAATAAACAGTTACAGCCATTAAATGTATTGCATTCTCTTAATAATAATTCATATGGAATTCAGGGTTACCACGCTTCCCGGTTTTGAATTAAACGTCCAGCTGCCCCGATAAAATGTTCCGAGAAGACCAATATTGTCTCGGGATCAAATTTCAACAATTTATATGTTAACATTTTGTCATTAGCTAAACATTTCTCGCAATAATATTTTAGATTCTGAGCGGAGCGATGAATGTATTGATTTTACAATGATGTGTGTTTTTTTTTTATTTTTGTGTCTGTCATCACGTTTTAGGACAGTAAAAATGCTTCGATTTTCTTCAATAGTACCTTCTCTGATAGGAAAGTGAATCTAGTTGGTACTTTGGGGGGTGAAAAGTTAAAATTTCCCAGTAGTTTTCATGAGCGCCTGGAAAATTATGTTAAAAGACAAAATGTAATAAGTAATTACAATTAATATGAATATAAACAATGATAGATCATTTGGCCCTTATTCGCCAATGTCATCACGTGCAGGTCAGGCTTGTTAGTTGTATAAATAATTAGTAAGAATTTACTTAATAATGATCGATAATTATTTGGACCCTATATTATTAGTTTTATACTATAATAATACAATATTAATGATCGTGGAATACAAAATAATAAAGTTGTAGAAAAAACCTAACTCTCTCCTCGAGTCCGAAAACGAATAGGTATGCAGCGTCCTTAGATTGTCGACAGTAATGTAGTAAAATTGCCTATACTGTACGCCGTCATACCTTGTACGTCATAACAATGTAATGCAATTATTTTTATTTTTTATTTGTTAATTCTTGCTTAGAAATTACTGCAAGTAATATCTCTGAAATAGTAATTAAAAACAAAATGGAACTACAAAACAATATTATTATCTTGACGACACAATGATACTTGTAGCTATTTTGTTGTCGCCTGTACATTGGATATATTATATAGTTTTCAAATAAGATTATTATTTTATTTGTTTCACACAAATTATAACTGTTCATAATAACACACGGTTTTAATTTAAAACGGATAATATTATTTTAATCGTTTTGCCCTACATGTACACAGACACACTAATATTATTGTCACTATAATTAATAATAAGTCAATAGGTAGCTATATATATAAATATTAAAAACCACACTTAATACTAAATCCATGACTAGTAATTACCCATTAACGTTACTGTTTCAATAATAATACTTTAGGACTTAAAAACTTTCGACGTGTACCCAATATTTAAAAACACGACAGTTTTCATTTATTTTGTTTGTCGAAGCTTGACTATTATAACCGTGCGATGTCCCATCACTGTCGTATCTCGGTCTTCTAAATATACCGGTAAAAGGTTTAAACATTCAATGGTACATGACTGAGCGACGGTAGCAACAACTACCACTGTATCGCCGCAGCAACCGCGGTCGTTTTTATTATTGTTAACGCCACCCGTGATAATAAAATATTACACAACGACAATATATGTGACAAAAAAAGCGCCTCTGCTCGTCACAGATAAAACTCACTGTTATAAAAAGAAAAACAACCACAATGATGTATGGTCGGATTTGACCCATATAATGGGGCTGCAAGTTACATTTAAGTATGTGTGATGTATCACACTTGAGACTGGTCGACGGTGCATGAGGTCGCCTGGTAAACCACCGGATATGCGTTTTATATTCAATCGTTTCGAAGATCGATCATGACAAACCGAGCTGATTATACTTACAGTGTTACACAGTGCGTGGAAGTGCGCGATAAATAAATAAACACCGGGAAGTAAAATATGTAGTCTATATAATATATATTTCTTGATTTTTTGATAAACATTTATCTACAATCCACTTGGTCCTGTTGCCCAAACTATATAAATCTTAAATCGTACATGTCTTTAGAGTATATGACATATATATAAATATATATATATATATATCATATAATATTATTATTATTATAAACTTAAACGTAATCTAAAATACATTTTAATTTTAATCAGTAATAACTTTTACCCTAGGATATTCGTTAATTTATTTCTAAAAATAACATGATAATTAAGACTAAACAATATGACCAACGCTTTGCACCCAAATCGTCGACAAACAAAATAAAAAAATGATAATGTTAAGATATTATATGATCTAATATAATGATATATAAACTCAGAATTTTTTTCCCACATCATAGTAATTATTCCACTACTATATCATTATACTCGAGCGTTATATTATATTTTTTTTCTGGCTGAACGAACCAGAAAAATTACGTTTTTGACGACCAAATTGTTTTATACTGAAATTGAAAAATACGAATAATTTAGGTGCAAAGCCTTGGATATTTAAACTACCCTTGTAATCGGTTATGATTAGACCAACAGTGATTTTTTTCTATATAATACATCGATCGTGTGAATAAAAATAAACAATTGCATTTAACATTAACTTAAACTAGTCGTAATATTAAGTCGAAAACAAATTATTGTACAGCTCAATTTGTTTAATAGTAAGTATATTATATTCGTAAATAAACATAAAATAGGTACTATAGTTAAACATGTGTATCGAATATTTTTAATTATTCCAAATCGCTATAATAATAATTTATATGTTTCATTACATGTAATAATATATTAAGTTATAAGGTACAAATTTCAATTATAATTAATTATTTTGATAGTTCATAAAAAAATACAATTTAGTAATTGTTTTATGTGATCTAACAATTCAAGACATCTTATAAATAGTTTTTTTTTTTAAATATAGGTAGAATGAAAATAAATGATTTTGTAGAAATTTAAAAATTTAAATTATTAAACGTTACTGTTAATAATAAAACCATTTCGTGCCATCGATTGATAAGAATAAATTTTATCGCAATATTTAGTTTAATAGGTAAGGTCTATTTTCATGTGACACGTATTTGTGTATAAATTGTATAAAAGGCGTGTTACGATAGTGGCTAAACGACGAAAGATATAATGTAATTGAACTGTGAAAAAATGTATAAATAATTTTGATGACTATTTCAAAATGTAGATACGCCTATTTTATATCTCTAGTATAACAATCAAATGTCAAACAACAAGACAAACAATTAATTGTAAGGAGACGCAACTATGTACGTTTAAATTGACGGTGTTGCATTTTTTTAAGGACGCCAGAAAACAAAAAAAATTATTAACAATATTGTTTTCAGGATAAAATATAATATAATTACACATTATTTTTATCCATTAACAAAAATAATTAGTATTTTGCTACTCAAGATAACAACCGAAGTATGTCACCTAATAATGTAAAAGAAAATATAAAATAAAGTTACTAATCATAAATTACAAATAATTTTTACTAGGTAAGTTAGAATTACTATTGAGCACAGCCAGTAAAAGTTTTTGACAGACATAATTATAATAATAATAAATGTAATATTAACCGACATCTACATGTTTTTTGTATTTTCTTTTGAAATTATATCATAAATATTATCGAGCGAAAGAAATATCGATAGTTGACAGAAGGCAGACGCAGAGAAATAATATTACAAACTAACCTTAAAGTTCTTAAACACTAAAATTGGCTGAATAATGGAATATTACACTACGTCGAATGTGTGTTTGTGTTTTTGTGTGTGTGTATGTGTGTCATGGGCGTTGTTATGTCTTTTTTTATTTTTCTGTAACGTTCCCCGTGCGGAGGCCACCGTATAATATATATTATTATGTTTTTATTATAATAATAATTTATGTTAACGAGAGAAACGTCCGTTTTCGTCAGCCGCTTGGGAGGCGGTGTTCGTACGAAATGACTTGGACGCATCTCGAGTTTTTTTCTTTTTAAGTCCATGGAAACGATAGCACGTGATAACATTAGTAGGTAGGGTACACCCGATGCGTTTGGTAATAATAATGACGATACGATGTGCACTTAGGTACACAACCTATCCCCCCCCACCTATAATAGTGAATTTACGATAGACGATAATATTGTTATAGATTAGTAGATCTCGATCACATTACGACCGGCACCGCCCAGGTCGATTCCGATTAGACATTAATATAGTGATATACAGTGTTGCAGGCCTCTGCTGTAGTCTAACCACCGACCGACGCATCCGAATTTAGTCGTCTGTCTTCTGCGCAAGACATACCTAATAATAATACTATACAGAAACATAAGAAATAATGATAATATCATCATCGCGGGATCGACTGCCACGAGACATAATATAATATTATAGTACATTAAATTGTATTATTACGTGACGCATACGCGATATGATAAAATAATAATACATAAGCCTCGTGCACAGTGAGTCGTTGTTGCTAGAGTCCTACGATCGCGTTACGTTGCGATCTGTATCATGATATTATGTTGCGAACATTAAAGATAACAAAATCGCCATGATATCATATTATACGCGAATCTAATACTATACGTGATGTGCGTCTACATTATAGCCGCTGAAATAAAATTGTACGAGAGAAAAACGTTGCGGTTTTTCTAAATTCAAAGACCAAGTCCAGAGAGATTAACGATGTGTACAAGACATGTACGTGTAGTGCGTGTGTGTATATGTGTGTGTGTGTGTGAGTTTGAAAAAAAGAAGTGCCCGTTAAAATAGCAAATCGACCGGTCAATCAATCACACTAAATTTTTTTTCTTTTCAGTACATCAAACACGACGTCGTCATATACATATTGCATACCTATATATTGTTATATAATACATATATTAGGAATTCTAACTAGACACTAATACTACGGGTATATTACACGGGAATAATTATCATAATATAATATATATAATATTATTACTGCACGACATAATATCATATTATAATATGTCGTTGTCATTATTATTATTATCAAACGTTTATTAAACACTCGAATTATCGGCGAATCTTAAAAAATTCCTATGGGTCCAGTCTTTTCGATACCTAAGCGCACGTTTGACCGTCCAGGACACTCTGTGCCAAACAAAATCGCCCGCTAGCCATGAATATCAATAGTAATAATAATACAATATTATACAAAGACGAGACGACGACGCCGGTGACGATCATTCGCAGTGATCGTGCACGTTCGTCTCAAAGTGTTCCCGGGACTCTCGCTTATCGTCGTAAATATTATACGATCGCTTTAATACCCAATCGAATTTATCTCTAGAGAAATGGTTAAAAGAAAGAGAGAAAAAAACCCACGTCCCCCGACAGTAAAGGTACAACGATGATACGAACGGAAAAGAGAATAAACACAAAAATTGAGAAAAATGAAAATACTGGTAAAACTCCAACCCTCCCCCCCCATCCCTCCCACGACCACAGGACGACGACTACGACCCGACCCGCACTAATCGCTTTTCTTGTATATTTGAGCCATTCGGCGGTCCTCGTCGGGCATATCCGTGTCGGACCAGCCGTACACGTTCGTGCACGCCGCGGGCGCCGTCGGTGCGTCGTTGCCCGTCGCCGCCGCGTCCACGGCCGGCTGCTTGCGCGTGCCGTCGCCGGTGCGCAGGGCCCGCTTGTTTACCAGTTCGGCGGGAACGGTCTTCAGGTCGTACGCCCACCCGATCAGCGAGAACGCGTCGATGAACAGCGTGGACAGGTTTAGCTTGTAGTCGAGCAGCTCGGCGTTCTTGTAGTCCCAGGGGAACGTGTGGTGATAGTTGTGCCAGCCGTCGCCGCACGTGGCCACCGACACGAACATGTTCTCGGTGGGGTTGATGTTCCTGGCGGGCAAAAAAACGAACGAAAAATGTAAAAAAAACCACGGCGACGCATATTACATTATAGGTACACAGTGCCGACCGTCGGTCAGCTATAATATACCTATTGAAGACAAAATATTGTCGAAATTGGATAATGTTTTAAGTTTAGTCTAGGTCAAAGATCGAGCAAAACATATGAATACTGACGTATTTAAGGCGACCGAACATTGTCTCCCCGAATCTCTGTACAGGCGAGTACGACCGTCTGGGAAACGTTTTTTTTTTTATATTGTGTAAATTTAATTTGTGTCCTATATTAATAAACACCTCGAGTGTTATCAACTATTTTACTAGAGCAGTTCTACCGACAGCTCTCGAGAACCAATCTGCAACGGTTAATTCGTGGTCTTTGGGTCACTCAAGTGTATAAATAGAAGAGAAGAGAGTATATCATCGCAAAATGTACTGTAAGTGGCATACACGAAAAATGGTAATCTATTAACGATATTGTGCTGCTAACTTTTTTTTCAATATTTTAAAGTATTTTCAATAGAATTACTATAACAGCTTTGAATAGTAGGTATATGGAAATATGTTAACTTTTGCTGTAAACCAGTTCTGCACTTTAAAACAGTTTAAAATCCACATTTTGAGGGCTCGGGAAGACCGTCGACGCGCCATCATTCGAACCATAAGAAATACGTCTCAATGACTTACCTATCAGCTATCGTAAATTATAATGTATAAAATATAAACACCTAAACCTAAACTGAAGTATAAATTCCCCCCTCCCCACATCACACGTCGGTTGTCCCGAGCCCACGAAACGTATTTTAAAATAGTTTTAAAGGGCAGTACCCATTAGAGCAAAAGTGTAACTTGCATGACGTCCATCAAAACAATATTTCCATATTATTACTATTAGAAGCTGTCTACAGTAAGCTTATATTTTAAAATACTACAAAACATTGAAAAACACTTAACAGCTTAATATAGGTATACTATTGTTATATATTTTAATACATTTATTTTATTATAAAAATAATAAAAAGAAATAATAATAACTCTGTACAATATTTGTAGAAAGTTCATTCAAATCAATTTTTTTTTTTTTTTTAATACAACAATAATAACTATAATACTAATGATATTAATAAAACGTACAGTACCTATTATATATATTATATTGTATTATACTGTAATTTAAAATTTGCTAGGCTATATTTTAAATAAACTTGCTGTTTAGCAACTTTTAGCAGTACAGATTTATTTTTGAGAGGGAGAGTTTGAATGCTGATTCGGTTAGTACCTAATTTGGTGGAAAAAGGTATTGTTGTAAACTTGTAACAGTAAAAAAGCTATGACTTTAGTGGAAACGTGTTCCGTCCGTTATAATAAGCACACCTGCTTGGGACTGAACGCACTGTAAATACAATGTGTAGGTACTAAAGTAAAGCAGTGTAAGCGGTTTTTCGTTTCCCTACCGCGAACCGACAGTCGTGAGGGCTATGGTGGTATTGAATGGGAGTGATGGGCGGGGAGGAGGAGTGTTAAAGTCATGAACCCCGCAATCGTCTCACCCATAGTATAAGTTCTATAGTCCCCACTCGATAAACCCAATATTCGGAGCGATCGTATTTCGGAGGGAATGAGTAGCAAAAAAAAAAAAACTGTGACGGTTCGCCGCTTTCGATACAGCTAGTTTATCCTACTGGATTTCGGAAATTTTACGGGGATTATATATATAATATATATTATAAGTGCTACTGTCATTGAATATATAAACAGGAAGAGTGGCGTAGTGGTTTTTTGTTAGACGTTCAAAATGTATAGGTGTTTAGATGTTATAGACATTTTAGACATTTCTGCACTTGCCGCTCTAATATAGTAATAATATTATATAGCTATTATACATATAGGTATATAGAATATGGGATAAATTTTGAAAAACCCTAGCTTGCATGGGATGTAAGCAAGCTAGACGAGATTGGTTCCTATATCGTTGTGAGGAGAGTATTTTTTTGGTCGCCGCGGTAAATGGCTATTGATATGCTATACAAGTGGGCTATGATGGGTAGAAAAGTTTTAGTTCTTATCAATTGATAACACCTCGACAGAAGACGTTTAGTGCAACCAAACATGCGTTGTAATACGTTGGGGGGTCACATCGAACATTTATAGGGACGTGTTATACCCAACAAATAAACACCCGAATGCGCTTGTTTATTACAGTGGTTGGTGTACGGCTCTTGAAATAATATTTAAAATTAATTTGATTTTCCAAAATTATCGAAATATTTTGTAAATCATACCCTGTATGGCGTAATGATGAAAATGACCGCGATCGAAGATTTTGTTATGTTATACGACCACTGTCGTACCGCCCCCGAAAATCGTTACTTTTACGAGTTGGCTCGAAGAAACAGAAAATCAGGGGAAAATACACTTTATATTATACACGAGTACACGGACAGTGGTTGATGTAGTGTGTCAACGAGGGCGTTCTATAAAAAGGCACTAAGTGACTTTTTATTTTCTAAAACGTACACCGTTGTACGGAACGCAATACACGTCTTAAAGAAATTTGGGACTTATACAGAATAAGACACTTCATCCGATCGATGTAATACGGCAGAATATTAGCTCCGTTTTAATGACGATGATATTTTGACCATATATTATTGTTATTATCATAAATAGGTAACTCGTAGACGGCTAATCGACTCGACTATAGCCAGATAAGAAATTGTCACCGATCAGCGCGTATAGTACTAATATTGCTATCGGATCGCAACATTCAGAACACCTGTCATTATTAGGTATTACTAGAACTTTGTGCATTTATTGGAAAATATGCAACTTATTATAAAGCATTTTATAAGCTATCTTGACTTCCATATTTTGACGTATGAGATTATTATAGTCTTTTTGGTGTGCTTTTTAAGTTTATAATGCATTTATCTGTATTCATTGAGATTTTAAATGTAATTTCTAGGGTTTTTTAGTGCATTGAATTCAAAACTCTGAGTATTATGTATTATAACGATGATGGCGATATACAGAGTGATTCACCAAGCAAGCTTAATCCCACTATTTTTATTTATACATTTGTGTTTGTACAAACTATAATTTTCGGAATTATAAAATATACATAATAACATATGTTCAATTATTCAGATTTTTTATACCAATTAAGGAGTTTTGTGAGGCGAAATAAACTTTTTTTATCAAATAAGAACCAAACTTTTTATTGAAAATTATTAAGCAGAAGATTCTTTTAAAATGTATTAGTATATACTAAGGAAAATAGTCCTTAAAAATTGTTTATAGGAATAAAAAGTGGATGTTTATAATAATTGGACAATAATTATTAATGCATCATAGTACAATTTAATATAGTCGTGCATTTTCATTCCTTATTCAGAAGCAGAATATTTCTAGGAGTACCGCTGATGTTATGTATTGAAATCGATTTTTTCTTAAAAAAATTCATAACGAAAAATATCAAAATTGTATTTTGTGACGGCTCGAGATCGTGTAAAAAAAATATGAATCTCAAAAACGTTAGGGTGTTCTGAAATATAGTGACGAGCGTCTTGTATCGTTAAGACACGTAGATCATCCGCCGCCGGTCACTAATATCGGTATATATAGGAGAGGTACATTTTATATATTATTATGACCGTTATAGCGTAACGGGTCGGCGGAAGTCGTCCGCCGGTCGCACTCACTTGTCGTACGGCTTGAGTCCCCACATGTGCGCGGCGCTGTTGATGAGGAACGTGGAGTGGAGCGTGAGCACTTGCCGGAGCTGGGCGGCCACCAGGTGAGCGACCAGGAGGTCTTCGCCCCACAGCCACCACGGAACGACGGTGGGCAGCGCGTACGACAGGACGGCGGCCAGCGGCGCGTACAGCTTGTACTGCCACATGACCACCCAGTCCGACTCCATGTCGGTCATGTCCACCGACGACACCTTGGACTCGAACGCCGGGTGAGGCATCATGAGCGCCCATCCGACGTGCGAGTAGAAGAACCCGCGGTTCGAGTTGTGCGGGTCCGCGTCCGTGTCCGTGTACTTGTGGTGCAGCCGGTGGTCGCGCACCCAGTTGTACACGCTGTACTGGACGCCCACCGTCTGGAACAGGGCCAGGATGATGCGCAGCGGCAGCTTGGCCTTGTACGCGTGATGCGACCACAGCCTGTGCGCGCCGGCCGTCACGCCGATCGACGACATGATGCCGACCGCGAGCGCTGCAATACAAAACACGGTTTTCTTAGCAATTTTTTTGTTTGAAATTCATACTTATAACCTATTTCAAATAAAGTACTGGCACGACACCGCGCCGGTTGCAGTGACATGCATACCGGGTCCTACACAACTATCGGATTAAGACTTTAACACGCCTAATTAAGACTACACGCCTACACCTAATATGCCAATTTTTATCGGCTGTCGTTGTGACCATAACGTGGCACGCAGAGACGTTTATTTTCGATGAATTCAGACAAATGTTAATATTTTATCACATTACTTTACAGTAATATTACGAGTTTAAGATGAAAACAATCGAGTATTAAACAATCATGTGTCAAATTTAGATGGCTGTTAAACTTTAAGTTCTAGAACAGACTATGAAAAAGTAGAAACGAAAACACGCGATGATTTTTATAAAAAAAAAGTTTGAATCGGTTATTGTCCGGTTTCAAAAATTCTTCTTTTGGTTCTCAGTCCCGGTTAGGTTACTGATGTCGGTTTTTACTTTTTAAATGTAAATAATATAACGGAACAGTTTACTTATAGCGTTATAGGATAGATTTAACTTATACACTTATACCAAAATTGTATTATTTACAATTAATGTTTGTTTATTATTCATGATAATAATATTATTTGTATTATTGGTTCGTACGTATTATTATATTAATATATAACGTTATATAAGTTGTAACGTAACGAAAATAAAGCGTTATTGAAGCGACGTTATTTTGTTTTTCAACGCGTTACGTAATTTCGTTGTTACTATTTTCTCCAATAGTAACGAAAATGTATAATTTGTAATTGGTTATTTTTGATGTGTTATTCCTAAATATAAAACGCATATCTCCAGTTTTTCGTGACATATGTGTAACAAAATTTCTCTTCTTATTGAAAAGTAGGGTAAATACAATTTTATCTCGAATATAAAGTAAAGTGACTTCGTTAATTTTCAACAGTGACTTGCCCCCAACATTGATTTATTTATTATAAGTATTATTGGATTGGACGAATGAGGGGGTGATGCGATAAATGCAAGTTCGGGTGAAGATAGCAGCGCTGCAGTGTTCAACAATACGGGGGCGTTTTAAATGTGACCGCGAGGCTAGTGGGCGAATGGCTTGGGCTTTAAATGTTTTTTCCTGATTTTGTACTAAAAAAATAATGCTCTACAGTCTATTTAATATATTATAGCCGAAATATAGTACAGTAAAAACATCTAAAATATCAGTACATTGAACATTTACACATATGCGTATGGATGATAATGAATTATTATTATTTTTACGGTTAAAACCGTATAATTTATGTACTTATTTGTTACAGTAAAATTTATGGAGGCGCCATAATTCCTGGTGACCCTTAAAAAGGGGCGTGTATCCAAAAAGCTTGGGAACCACTGCGGCCATAAATTAGTTTAATTGAGATACGGACATAATTATTGTATAAGCAACGGGCCAATCGTACGATATTGACCACCAATAGCTCTCCTTTAAACGCATTTAGTAATTCAGAGGTTTTATTTTATTCATTTCGTTAAATGGGGTTTTTTTAAACATAATATAATTTGTAGTTGTATAATATCTGAATTAAATTGTACCTTATTATCCCCTCAAAATGTGCTTTTATTAAAATTAAATAAATAAATAATGTAATTTCCATTCCTCCGAAATTAAAGAATTTAAAAATAAAACTTTTATTTTTTTAATTTTCACTTTACCCGGCGATTATACTTTTTATAGCATTTTTAACATTTTTAGATTTTTATTAAATATTATCATGTTTATAGGTATACCTACCTAACGGCTAACCTTTTCAAAGAAATTTTCTACACATTTTACGAGTTTAAAATTGTGGAACATAATAACACAATGGCATAGTGGAAAGAAAATATTATTTTTGAATAATAATAATAGTTTAAAATTTAAATTTTAACTAAAGGAGCTTGTTAAATAATATTTTCATCACTATTACCCATTCGACTAGCTGTGATTAAGTTGTTTCTATTAACGGTTATAGCAATTATTACCACTTACTAAATATTGCGATAAGCAATCGTGATTCAAAGAACAGCACAAAAATAATTGATCAGTTTTCAGAACAAATGGTTAAAAAAAATTGTCATGTTTAAAAATTGCTTGAAAGTAAGAAGTCTACTAGAATACTAGATATTATAATATAACTGACTGCCAACTTTATAATTTACGAACGAATTTTATATTTAATCATTTCGTTTGAATAGAAGATGTCCTTTGGTCTTTTACTATCTTGATTCCTAAACGTAATTTTTTTTTTTAGTTAATTTTTAATGATACACTCTATTTCGTATGAAATACGTTTTGATAACATATAATAGCAGATTCACTACACCAAACCTACAACGAGTAAAACTAATTATATTTATATAAACCGTTTTATTTTAAACATTGAAATGTTTTTTTTTTTATGTCACTGTATAATATAATATTACACTACAAATTGATTTGCATTTTTATCAATCTCATTTATTATTTTACGTGTGTACGAGTGTTTTATTTTTATTTTTACGGACTCTTTGAAAAACTTTGTCTTTGCGCCTCTAATATAATATAGTTCACAGACTGAGGGAAAAAATTCATGACTGGAATCTTAAGTTCCTCCCCTCCCATCACTGAACTGTACCGAATGACAACCTATAACAACATCTCTTGTGTTGATCTTCGCTGAGGTATACGATGTGCTATAATAATATGTTTGAAAAGTGCATGTACCTGCATAATAGTATTATGGGAATCTAAAGACTTACCGAACAGTACGGTGTACAGCTTCACCTGACCCGTGACGCAGAAGTAGAGACCGGCCAGAGCCAGCAAGTGGATGCTCGTGAAAAATAAACGTCGACGCCTCGTAGAGAATACATCGTCAGCTGACAAGACCAATTCGTCGGCGGGCGGCGGGCTGAACGGACTGCTCCTCACCCTAGGGTTCATCGACAGCTCGTCTACACATATAACAGAGAGTTTTCCCGGATGAATGCAAATCGCCGAAACGACGGTTTCGCCATATAATATGATAGGTACCTATGTCAGCGATATTACCATATTTTGTTCATTATACTTACGCCAAAATATTATGTATGCCCGCAAACTGTAGTGCTTGACCAGGCCGACGATTTCGTTGATTTTGAGAAACGCTTGACCTTTCCAACACTGCTCCTCGGCCGAATCCGACATGCTCGACCATCCGTTTGCACAACCGTTGGGCATTTTTCTCTCCTCCCTGAGTATGGTACTCGAGTCTGTGGCGTTTGGACTCATTCTGAATATCATAAGTTTATACGTTGTACTGATATAAAAATATATATTTTAGAATTGTTTGCAACACTATAAATTGCTACGGGTCGGCGTTTCTATGAAATGATTATCGTTTTATAACAATATTATATTTATAATAAACTATAATAATTATATGATATTTTTATATTATAATAATATAATATAATATATTATATTATCAGGTGTATTATAATACCTTGTTGATTTATAAGTTGTTGATGTGCAATTAATGTTACTTATACATTTTCGTCACTTTCGACACAATATGAACGGTTATGATCTGGAAAAAAACAAACAAAACACGTTAAAATTGTTTTTAAGACTATATACAAAATAATATTATAGTAATAGACTATAAACGCACAATATATTATAATAATACATATTTTTTGGAAAATGTCCAATTTAAAAAACAAAAACATTTTCGTTTTTTTTTTTTTTTTTGCAATAATTCGTGGTAATCTACCTACTACCGCACACGCGCAGCTACAAGACGAGCGTTATTATTATTATTATAAAATAAATTATAATAATATTATTTGAGGAATTTATTTTATATTATACTCCTCGTGAAGAGATATATGGGAGATGGGGAATATTAATTTGATCCTAATTACGGATTTCTGCTCTAAACAAGACATGATGCCGTGTTGTTCTGGTGCTTGAAATCAAATTTTCACGCGAATCTGTTCTGTCGTTCTGTACGCGAGGACAATGAATCATAAGCAATTATACAAAATTACTCTACAGAAGTGTAGGTATCTATATATAATACATATACATATCTAGAGCAATGGAGGTCAAGTGTCGAGGTTGGTGTGTTGTTCATGGGGAGTCGATGTACAATTTTCACGTAGCGTAGGCGTATCGATAATTTATTCACCGTTGTTTATTGCAAATGTTTTGACAATGCAAATGTGTGTTAGGTGCCTATTTCCCGTGACGCCGAATATTTAGCTGATATTATGTTGATTAAAATTTAGCGAACAGTAAGTAATATAATACATGATTTAAAGGAATTATATATAAAAAAATTCAAATAAAATATTTTTTTAAAAAAAAAGTGACGACATTTCTATATAAAATTCTACCGATAATGGCGATAAATTACACGTTATTGTTTAAAAATAAAAAAAGTTCATTTTTTAATTTGAAATAATAACATACCTACGCATCCTACGTCATATCTCTATATACCTACTGTATTTTTATTTTATGTGCATTTTATTTAAAATACCAAATGATCCATTTAACGCACTCCATACTATAATTAACTTGGTCAACTTTTATGGTTGTACCTATACATATTATGTTATACACACGCATACACACATATATATACGAACATAAGTACCTATCTATATGTGTTGTGCAGCAATAGATACGCGCATCCCATTACTATAATATATTATTATTAAACAGCGTGTCGAAAAAAAATTGAATTTTCACTATTATTATTATTTCATTGATTTTTAACAGGTTAGCAAAATATAACAGGTAGGTATACCACTGGCAAAAAAAAAACCACCAACCACGTTTATAATTTACTATTACACACGCTGCTGCCGAATATTTTTAAATACATCACGTCCTTGTGTTATACCTATACTCTGTACGAGGTGGCATAAATTCCCCGGCCTTGTGTGTTCGCTCCAAACACCGAAAACCATATATTACTCTGTGTGCCATCGTTCGTTATTCGTATACCTATACATTACACTCCCTTATTACCTGACGTTCCGGAAAAAAGCAAACACCTTTATCATCGATCACACTATATAACAATATTACTATTATATAATATACGCGACACGTATAAATAGTATAATAATATTATGTACATAATATAATTTATATATATAATACGCGTTGACTATAAATAATAGTTATGTAAGACACTATTTTAAACTACGGCGGCTAACGGGGACGGTATAAAATATTAAAATATTACGAGTATAATAATAGGTGTTGATATATATAGTTATAAATATTATAGTGGACACGGAGTTAACGCGTTGTCGGTTAAGTATTAAACAGCTGCACGCCGATACGGTAGGTATAAATTGATTAATATTTTAAGAAACGACGAATAGACGAAATCTGTCTTACATGGTAGGCGTATATGTATATATAAATAATATTGTACCCGTAAACGGATAATTATCATAATATTTTCAATTTAATATTATTATCGAATCGCGATGCAGACCGTCATCGGTAAAATGTGCAGAAAACGAACGAGGGGTAAATCGTAGATGTATACAAAGGAATGACGAAAATATATTTTTTACGTTTTCTCTTATTTCTCGGATAGGTAATAATATATTATACAAGAGCACCGTGCGGGAACAAAATCGACTTCTTTGAAAGAAACCAAATTAAAACAGTCGTAACGTCGTGTATATTCATTTTATTTATGTCATTCCATATTCCCTACAGTCCTAAATACATGTAAAAAAAACGACCGGTGGATATTGGATTCGACGAAACGACACAAAAATGATTACGAAATATTATAATAATAAACAATAATTCTGTAATATTGTACTATGTTTGTCGATAAACATCAAACGTCCGAATCGTCAAAAGCATATATACTCGTTATTAAACATGATCAAACACAAAACGAGTAAAAATAAACTGATAAATATTATATTATTATATATTGACCCACATGTATATAAAACCTTTTGGAGAAACGACTAACGAGAGGTTATTTTCACAATACGAGATTATTACGCGTATTGTATTGCTATTAATGTAATATTTTACATTAGTAAATTTTTTGTAGTGTTATTATTTTGTTAGTTTTATTTTTAAAATTACAACATATTTATTTTAGGTTCTGACGGGAGCGGATACAGAATGTATTAGTTTATTTTATTTGGCTTTACAATGTACTTTTCAGTTTTCAAAATGATCGGGAAAAAAAAAACAGGAATATCAGTTGACATTCATCAACCTTCACACAGCCTTTTCTCAGAATCATACTTCGTATACTTATAATGATTTATCATTAAATTTAAATTTAACACATTTATTACATTGGCCTACTCAATGACTAGATACACTCAAAACTTACTATACAGCAGTGACTTAATCAGTTTTTTTTTTTTAATTTCATACTCTGAAGTAGAATATTCTTCTGAGAATTTGTATGAATAAAAATCGAATTATGAACGAGTTGGTTAAGTTAATATTATGAGTGAAATAATGAACCAACAATTTTCAGACCGGAGTGTTCATCATATAATCTTAAATACTTATATATCTGATTATAACTTACTGGTTAAAAGTTCGATTTGTACGTATCATATAATCCTCGGAAACAATATAATCTGCTTTGGAATATGAAATTAAAAAATGCAAATATTGTCGTTCGAAAAGTTAAAAAAAATATAGGTACAACGATAAAAATAGGTAATAAAATTATACTATTTATTTTTTTGAAAACGCATCGTAATGACTTCGAATTATGTAAAAAAAAAAAAAAAAGATATGTATATTTTCAAAGACTACGTTAATATTTTTCGATACGATGTTTTACAGGATTTATAAGGGATTACGATATACCTACGGCGTATAATACCTATAGGTAGCAGCTGTAGTGCACTTTTTTGTACTATATTGCGTCGAACGCGATTTCGCCATAATACCTAAGTATATATTAAAACAATACGTATGTATGAATACACGTTTACAGAGGAAGGAATAAAAATGCAAGAGGTTGGGCGTGTGTTGTTTCGACCGAAAATCGATGAATCGCGGCGGGCTAGCGTGAAAAAAAATTCTGCTGCGTGGCGAATAATATTCTTAGCTATGATATATATATTTATTTATTTTTTTTTTTGTTTAACGATATCGTTTTGTTACGTAGATTTTGCACCGAACTACATTTTAAGAACTCGTCGGCGTACTGTTGTAATCGCAATACACAATGCTACCTACAGTAGTACTACAGAGTATAATACCTATGAATAATATAATATACGGAGACGCAAATACCGAATCAGTATGTAGCCTGCAGGATCAGAGTTGAGGTCGGGCTGGCTCCGGTTTGTGTTTGAATGGCAGGTCGATTGAAATACTACGCGAGGTCTCCTAGTAAATTATTGAATGAAACCTAACAGTATAATAGACTTATATGCCTACGGTGCGATGCTACATCGCTTTATATATGATATGTCAATTCAAATATTTTCTACACCCACAGCGAAAAATCGTACAACACCACACTTGACACTGCTGCAGCTTTATTACATTATTATGATGTTATAACTAATAATAGTAATAATACCGTCTCCAATCAACCATCCGTTTAATAACGTTTTACTACTGATTGAATTCGATTGCGCAATCCAATCTAGGATTTCATTTAGCTCGTATAACCAACATGTATATAATATAAATTCTAAAAACGTTGTTTCCCTTGCATTCGTACGTATATATATACTAATATACGCAATAAATCTGTAGAAAAACAAAATTCTTGTGTGTATATGTGTAAAGTTTAGATACATCCGTACATCCATGTATTTGCCGAGGGCGAAAATGCACCATCGTCGGTAACGTTATAGTATGTGGATATATATATTATATCTAATATTCTATATACTAAAAATCTCTATTTTACGAGTTTGTTCTCTTTCTCTTTCTCTCTCTCTCTCTCTCTCAAAAATAAATCACATGGTGAAATTAAATGGGAACACGGTCGCGGAAAATCGTAAGTATATATATAAAATAATGATGTATAACTTTTCATTCCGATATACCCGACGGCTAAATTATATATATAAAGAATATAGATATAGATATCATAATAATAATATCTATTATGATATTATATTGTACAACTCGTATTATGTATTTACGTCGTGTACGCAGTGCATGGAAACGTCGGTTCGAATTTGAGTGGCTTAACCCATCAGCTATACGTTATTATATAATGATATGCCATAAAACATGCCACGTGAATCGATTCGACAAAGACGTCGCGTATATAAATTCACACAATAAAACACAATACCCATCGATCGGAATATTATTGACGATGAACAACCGGTGGCATCATGAACCGATGAAGGAAAAGAGACACAGATCGAATTTAATTATTGCGAGTGCGTATGAAAAATATGTATACATATTTTTACTATTACATTTAACGTCTTTCTTGCACTGTGTTATTTGCCCATTGTATTATATACTCATATCATATCGTAAATTTTGATAATTATTGCGTCAAACGTACTAATACACATACTATAGTCATACGTATGAAAGTTAAAAGAATTTAACGCGGTCATGTTTCGATCGAAGGGATGGAACGTAAACGAAAAAGCATCATAAAAAATTTACTGATATCTACTGTGCTCAGGTGTGTTTATTTATTCGTCAACGGGGATAGGGCCGTAGAGGACTGAGTGAGAATTATAGTACCTATAGATATACGATAAATACGAAAATCTTGGGTGAAGGAGGACAGTAACCGCGAGTTCCTCGATGATAGGGTTTAGACAAGAGAGTGACGATCGGTCACTTAAATACACGCTTTAACCGGTTATTTTATTAGGGTGAATGTATATAAGTTCCCACATGAGACTTAACAGGTAACAATTAACTGTACGTGAATTCATACACAAAATTTAAATTGTATTATTTCTTACGTTCAAAAGTATACTCCCACAGTCCTACTCATAAATGACAACATTTTGATACTAAAACAATTTTCTTTCCCAATTAAGTCAGACTTATTGTAAATGACAACTTGAAGTGTCGGTTGACACCCTCAATAAAAATAGGTCGCAAGTAGCTGGGTGACAGGTAAATTGACTGGCGGATTATTTCGTTATAAGACGAACTAATACCTATATTGTGAACGTTATTAAAGTAAAAAAGGTGGGCGAGTGGATGTCGCTGTACTGTACAGTTTAGGTTACGATCATCCGCATCATTGTAAAATTAATACATTCATCGCTCAACTCAGAATCAAAAAATTGATTTATACTTATATTTTTTTAACTTAATAGGTGGTGGGTATTTCGTAAAAATTATTGACCTAACCAGAAAATAAGCACCATTGGTTACCTCGTGTGCAATGTGTTGACAATGACATCTCATATAGACGGCGGTCTATGATCTAACAACTCTGGTATGCCAATGAGATGATTGTATAATTATAAAAATTACTTCATAAAATCAACATCTCCGCGAATGTAATGTTGTGATCGTTAGGTTAGGTTAGATGGTAAGATTAAAATTTGTTTATTTTTGTGTTGCATAGAAAAGTCTTTAATTCAATGTTTCACCTATACTTCATATCATACACAGAATAAAGATAAATTTAGATTGTTATTTATTATATACTTATATAATATATATTATGTTACGATATTACAACGTATTATGTTACACACTTGTACAGTATAGCAAGTTATAATTTTAAGCTTTTAAGGTAAAAGTAAGTAGGGTATTTTCCTGTTGGAATTTATGGAATTCTATCGACTCCATCAGAACTTTTTTTTTAGGGGAAAAGGTATATCGATTTCATTAGTACGGATAGTTAAAACGCACTGGCTATTGCCAGTCTATTACATCGATTATAAATTTTAATATCAACGGACCAGGAAAGTTTTCAAGAAAAATAAACTTACCGAACAAAAATACGTAATGAATAATTACAACTTATATTTTATAATATTTTATTTATTACCTATTGCATTTTGATTGTAATATCTAGATGATCGGCGTGTCTGATTTATTATTTTGTAAATTATTATTATTATATATTATTTTTCAACCATTACAAACGTAAATGTTGGTTATATACTAGGTATGTATATTTTGTATGTAACCTAGTGAGAAATTATTATTATAACATCATTATTACTTGCTTGCAGTGTGCATTAGCAATTAATGATTTTATCATTCCATTAGCTGTATATGTGAAAAGAAATATTGTTTTTCAAGTGTACATTTTTTTTTATTTTAATAAGTAATAAAGTCAATAATAGGTATCCAGGATAATGGCCACAGGTAAAAATTGGTTTGTGGTGCGATCGATAAGTTGTTTCAAAATTACCCGTGTTAGCGGAATCGATGACATATATAGTATGTATTATATCATATATCATGAATTTCCATATATCATGTAACCGCTTATTTGCCGCATGTTTCGGGGGGGGGGGGGGAGGACATATTATAATATATTATACGATATATACCAACCCCATGTTTTTATACCACTGTAAAACAACGGTGGTCGTCTACACCTAATATTGTATAGATTCGGCTAACGGGCCGTGGCGGTCGAAAAACAATTATATTATTATAATAAATCGCGTCTATTAGGTACATTACAATATATTAATATTATAGGTAATCGTAATGAATAATACGCACGGCGTGACCGTGTGGGTAGTGTGGCGCGTGTGTGCGCGCGAGTACGTCATGTCCCGCGTCAAGACCGTATATATATACACGCGGGATGACATAGATTTTTTTTTTCTTTCGGTTTTTGCTTTTTCGTTCTCCCGTCGCAGTATATTTATATACCTACTGCAGCACACACGTACATATTATTATAATACGCGTCCGTCGTACGGTTTTATTTTTTACATTTTAAAACGGTGGCCCGCACGCGCGTACCTGGCCTAATTGCCCGGCGGTCGGCAACCTTCTGCTGTACACTACGCGCGATGCAATATACGCGTCGCTTTTAAAATTAGATTCGGATTTGGCATGGCCTTCTTCCCGTCCGTCCGGCGTGCGCGCGCCGCGAATTCTTCTGCGCTGCGGAGGCGGCCGGCCAGCAAATTCGTCGAGTAATTCGGTGGTACAGAGTTTTGTACACGGTACGCGATGACATATTAATATAACATATATGTATGTATACCAGCGGCGACAGGGTGAAATCAAATGATTTTGTCGGGGGGTGGGGGATATAGAGGATTGCGCGGACCTATCGCAGAAGCTGCAGTCGTAGAGGTATTGCTGGGCAGTGGCGACGGAGCTGCAGGATTACGTCCCGGCGGGTCACATAAAAACGGGAAATCTCCGGATAGAGCTTAGCTCGAGTTCGCGGTCTACCGACATATGTATAGGGTCCTATATATAGGCGTAAGTACTGCAGCCGAGCAGGGGTTGATCGTAAATATTTAGGTCGATGTGTATATCATAATATATATTTTATCGGGTGAAAATCCACTAGATGAGCGTAAATCTACTACCGCACTATCCACTCGTAACTAATGTAGGTATACGCGATTTCTGTAATTTAAAGTATACTGGCAGGTCGGGGCACCGCAGTGGTTCGTTGTGTACCGGAATCAAAAAAAAAACACGATTTTTTTGTTAATTCAGTTGGATCGTTCTTGTTACGTCCTGCGGCGAAAGACCAACCAATTTAAAAGTCCACGGTGGCAGGCGGCCTGCCTGCACGTCCGATGCCGAAATTCCACGGCATATATAGGTACACACACCACATTGCTATACCCCACGGTTTAAATAAAATAAATTGAGTACCTGCATGGAAACGTCCGGGAAAATGCTTTTATATAATAATAATATTTCGAATGGATGGACCGGAAATAAGTCGCAGACGTTAAACCGGAAATCCCATCACCCGCGTCTCTGAGCGACGGGGTATTGAATTATTACATTATATTATAACATAAATATAGTAAACGTCTACGACAAGCAAAATATAATAAATTAGATCCCGCGATTGGATTTGTTCCAAATTTAAACGATCACGCTGTATAGTGTACATCACACGAAATGTTAAGCAACGTAGCCGGGACACTTTTTTGAACCACTTCAGCGGATTATTCCGCGTGAACTACGAAAATATTGTTATGTTTGATCGTTGATCAGCTGGTTTTCGAGTAGGTATTATATTATTATTATTATTATTATTATATTTTTGTCGATTACAGATCGGTCGAAATATTGGAACACGTATTTTTTATCGACAGAAAAAAATGACATAATATTGACGAGTTAAAGCAAAACAACGTAAGTTGGCTGTTGGTGATTCGTGAATTACACAACAACAGCTAACAAATTTATACGAAAACCAAACAAATCGATCATATCAAACACTCATGAGGTTACTTTTATTTTAAAAATACTACTATGTAGGTGGAAGGTAGGTACTTATTATTAAATTATAACTCGATTCATATAATATTCAGAAAGGTTTTTCTATTCTCGAAAACCAAATACCACCATCATAACAAATTTATATTCATAAATCGATAAACTATAAAAAAACTTGCTTGGAGTTCCAACAAAAAAACTAAAATCGATTCATTTAAAATCGTTATTTCATGGTTGAATATCTAATTTTGAAAAACTGAACTTGAAACGCTTATAAAAATATTGTGCGTATTTATTTTCGATATTTTTAAATATTTACTAGAATAATATATGATGAGAAACAGAGAAACCCATGTACCAAATTTTCAATCTTTTGAACGAAAAACAAAAACCAAGGTTGAATTTTAATGAACACTTCATGTCATATTTTTTAATTATTCTCTTCTGAATTAAAACAAAAACATACCAACTTACTAAAAAATTGCTACCATAAACCACCCCTTCGATATTAAAGATTGAAGCAAGTTTTCTGCTCTAAAACGTTAATTACAGACCCAAAATAAATGCACACAGAAACTAAAGAAATATATCATATCATAATTATACATTTTAATGCATACTTATAATAATCAATACAAATATATAATGATATTAAGCAAGTATAAATTTTAGTGTCACAATAAACTTTATAAGAATTGCCAGTTTTGTTTTATATTATACTCCTATGTTTGTAAATGTTTACAGTAAGGTTAATACTTAAACCAGAATTAAATTTAACATTTCATTAACTACAAGAATATATAGGTACATTTTATTTAAAGAGAAAAATATTATTTGTCATGTCAAGCAATAATAATTTTTAATCACACAGTCTAATTAAAACACATTTAGTCTAGGTACAAATTAACAAGGTAATATAACTTATACACTTTTTAAAAGCGTTTGTATGAATATAACAGACAAATTAAGGTGAAGCTCAAAACGACATTGCAGGAATAAATAATATTAAATAATACAAATATTAATATAAAATTAAATAAAACAGACAATTTTGCTTTTGAATAAACACTTTAGATTTGCATAACTTTATTTATTCGTTTAAATAACTTTGCTTGAAATCAATTTAATAATATTTAGTACCATTCAAAAAATTATTTGAATTACATGATTACATGTATTTACAATTTCCTTTAATGATTTATAAACACCTATAAATGTCATTATATCAGAAAATGTATTAATAAAAAAAAATTATAAAATCGAATAATTTGATGTTCTCTATATTTTGCAGTATCTTTTTTATAGATAGTAAATTAATAACCCGAATTTAAGTTAATAGAATTAATCGAGTGCTAATAACTACCTAGTTTAATAAAAATAATAGTAGGCAGCAACAAAGAAACCATAATGCATAAATTATAAATGTTTAATGATATTATATTGCAAGGGATTTTGTTTTCAAACGTATTTATAATGCGATTCAAACGGGTGCAAAAAAATAATAAATATAAGTACTATTATAATACACACACAATGAGATTTCAAATTTTATAACACCCGCAAGTACATCCGGAAAGGGCCTTGGAAACTGTTTTGAGTGACGTACAATAATAATTTGGGGACCACTGTGACACTGGGTTTTAGAACGATTTATTATCCGCGTGACACCGATAATGCGTTTTTGTAACATATATTAATTATTTTGCTTCAGATCGGGAAATGGTTAGAAAATCAAATACATTGTTAATAATGTTGATTAATGTAATGAATATTGTCGGTATTGAAAATAGTTTACATAGTTCTTTAAATAATTAAACAAAATAATAAATTTAAAAAGTTGTGTTTTCGAACAAACATTTTGAGTTAATGTAATGGTTTTCATTTGATTGCTCATAAACATTTTGCCACTTCAAATGAAAATATTTACATAAATAAAACTTTTGAATTTCGTTTATATTACTTCAGACGCTCCGTTATAATTTATACGTAAAATTCTAACATTGAAGTTAATACATTTGTAGGTTAGTGGGTATACCTATGTAATATTAAATTATAAAACCAATGCAATGGAAAATTCAATCAATAATGCTGTCGTGCATTTATTTCTTTGTAGTCTAGGTCAATAAAATATTGATATAGTATTTAATCCAAATCATAGGTAGTCGTCGCGGTGTGTTGATGAGTAGTAAAAAAAAAATCTTGCATATTATATATTTTAATTCTTCGACTCTATTCCGCATATCGTACCTATACTTATTCGGAAAATATAAAACCTTCCCTTAGTGTCTCTCGTCGAATCACTTTATAAATATCAATGAAATAGCAACATGAATATTAATTATAGACCCACGCGTATACGTATATTTATATTATTATACACATTAGTCCAAAATTTGGACTTCAAATAAACGGCCACGTCCGGAATAACGATAACAAATAATAATTAATACCTTGGGCAATAGCGTTAAATATTATATTATACGTTAAAAAAACCGACTTAAATCGAAAAGCTGTGAGTGTCGAGACCGCAGCACCGACACAGAAATAATATACCGACGACTGATTTAACTTTACCGACGACGCCCACGACTATATCGTAAGTCCGGCACAATTCGAAAACGGTATTTTGTTGTCGGACGCGAGCACTACAAAAAAACAAATGATTGCCAACGCTTTCTTTGCGAACAAAACGCGAAACGTTTTAACCGAAACGTCGGTTTAGCTACCTACCTAGGTATATACGCAGAATGGTACCTATGTAGTATAATATAAACAATAACGAGATAGAAACGACTCGGGTAGGTGAAAAATTATTTTCGATTTTACGCCATGTTTTATCGCCCGGGTCAGCCGATTCATAGTTTAAAATATTACTTTTAGGTTCACAGCCAATATAAAAAAAAAAGGACTGGCCAAAAGTGTTGTTTTGTCGTTTTCTAAATTCCATAATATGTATATCCAAGTATCCGACTATATTGTAATGTTATGAAATATTATTCGAGACCACCGGGCCAAACGGATCGATCGATGTAGTTATATTATACATATTATGCACGCGAATGACACCCAATTATTGATTACAATAATTTACAGCGTTCCTAACGCAAAGAATGCGCCATGACGTTTAAATCACGTACCTATATAGTTCATAATAATATTCATAATATATATTAAATATAAAGTTTATAATATCTTCGATTGGGTTTCTCGTCCCTGAATTTAATTCAACCAATAATTATTCATGTTTCCGTCTCCCCCTAGCTTCTGACGATAATTATGTTATTAACTACAGTTCAATGTGTCGCCTGTAACTTATAAGCCTCGTAACTAATCGAAGAATTTCGATTTTGATTCGTATCTACTTCCTAATTGAAACTGACGTATAATATTAATATATTAAATTGAATGTAAATATTTGTAAGGATTGCTTGTGAATGTGTGTAATTATGCTAGAACAACGTGCAATGTATCGACTTTACCCCTTGCAGGTGTTGGACCATTAAATAAAAATATACATAAAATGTACCTATCTACACGGGTGATCTACCGATTGTGTTTTCCCGTTTTCTTGTTTGAACCTATTCTCCCTGACATAGTAACACCGTCATGTGAAAACATGCGTAAACACGGCGGAAAACCATATTGTTATGTTACGCTAGTAAATTATTGCTTAAGTATAAGCACCATATTGATATTATAATTGTCTAATTTTTTTTTTTCTTAGTATAGGTACCTACTTGTTAACACGGCTGTAATATACTTTAATTGTGTAACTTAGCATGATTAACGGTTAAAACGATTGCAGCTTTAGTGTTCGATATAATGTTCTGCACTTAATATAATTTACATTATTACTTATTGCTCACTCTCCCATATATTATCAGAAAATCACACATTAGTACAATAGAAGTCGTGTATTATGATTTATGACATTCGAGGCAAGGGGCCGGGAAAATAGATCATAAAAACGGATAGTGATAATAACCGACATTTTAAAAATAAGTTATTAGTAATCAGCATGCATTATATTATTATAATTTAACCACAAAATGTTTTCTCTATTTACTATGTAGGTATATTATTAAAATTAAAGTGTATTTTTGTTACACATTAATATTTATTAGGTACCTACACAGCTGCCTATTAAAAAAAAATGTGTTATTTCAGTTTGTATAACATGATTTTTTTAAATAAAAACCATGTATTTTCATTTCTACATTTTCTAAGTTTATTATGAATTTCTATTATTAATGGCCATGTAATTTGACACTGATTGTTTAATATTTTGCCATATTATACTAAAAATATTATCGTTGACATAAACCTTTGATGATATGACCCGTGGTGATAAAAGACAAAAATTTTTTGTCTATATTCACCAAAAGTAGGCGTCATTACATCATATTATGGTCATTAAAAGTACGTCATAACAACCGATAAAAATTATTATATAAAACAGATGACTATATTACAGGAATTTTGCTGGATCTTTAATTTCAGGTCATTACACCCGGTATGTCACTACAACCGCTGTCATTATAAACAAATTCTAATGTATTATGAATTTTAATAGAGTACATAGAAATCGTCAAATTTCCACCGGCTTATCAAAACAATGTTCACAATAGTTTCATTGTGAAATGCACATATTGTTTATAGGTACCATTTTCGTTATTCAATGATTATGTTTTGACCTTAAATGTTTACAAGAACTTAATAATATGGTATGCAACTTTATAAGACGCAATAATATGGTTCATATATAAGTGTGTGTTTTTTAATCATGCCTTCAATTCAATGACACCGGCCAAACTATTAGTATTAGAATTCAGATTTTGATTATGCTTTTAGAAGCAAACGTTGTTTTAGATACAACGAAATATTTTTTTTAAAAAATACATAATATACCTAATTTATTATAGGTATCTATTAAATACCATAGGGGCACGTAAAAATGAGTATATAAAAACAGCACATTCAACAAATCACACATCTGAATATTTATTTCTTTAACCGATCGACTGCGGCGGGCTGCAGGAAGATGCTTAACGGAATTTAAAAAAAAAAAAACAATATTCATAATAGCTGCTATAACTCATCAGCAGGAATTAAGGATAGGATTTCATGGCACATAAAAAACTTTGCTAAGTAAAAGGGTGTTTTAATTGAACGTATACGTATTAAAAAAAAATAATAATAGTAAACCTAATAAATATGGGCCTAGCCGACTCGTAATGCACCCGAAACCACCGGTGTATGATGCCAATAATTGTTGGGTTTGATTAATATATATGAATGGCCAATATTATTAGTAGTAATATTTTATCGAGTCGGACAAATTTCAACGACCACCACCACTGCATATAGACAATATCAACTAGAATCTTTTTAGCTGCTGGTAAGATCATCTCGATTAATGTTTTATAATATAGTTTAAGGACAAAAAAAATGTACATCTTAAGCGGGATTTACATAATTTTTGTTATAATATTAAACGCAGGCACTTGGAAACGCTCATTCATTTGTCATCCGTCGTCACCGAGATCGTCTAACACATAACATTACATATTATCATACAAAATATAATCTAAAACGAGTAGTTTATGAGGCGGCGGTTCTGACGGTACTTAATGCGATAGCAAGAGTTTTTTTTATCTGTACGTGTCAATTTGTAAATCTGGTTGACAGCCATATTATTATAATATTATTATTGCGATGCCGAGTAAAGCAGTTCGCATAATACAGTTGTTATTGTGTGTATACATTATAATAACGATGTAGATACATGTTTTCCCATCGAACCGCATTCAGACCAGCCGAAAAATCAGCCACATAATAAACCGTCAACTGTCGTTTTCCGAAATAGATGTTTTAGTATTTTACAATAATAATAATCATAAATATTATTATTATTATTATTATTATTACCATCACGTTAACGATTCGGCGGGCTTACATCCGTCAACAGTGATTTTGACGGTCGTTTAAGGCGCGGAAGGAAACACGGCGCCGCTTGCCATTATGTAATGTAAATATAATATAATATTATTACATGTATATGTACAGAGTGATTCATTTATTCACTAATAGCAGTAATTTCCTCGGTTAGGTTAAGTTTATGTGTTTTTTAAAACTTTTTTTTTCATTATTCCGGGTCATGACAACACAAACATTTTGACATCTAAACTTTATTGATTAATTATTTCTGGGTTTGAAATTCCATTTCCATGCTTAAACATCGGTCAGAAAAATATTTTGTTTTGGAATGAATGTGGGCATATTGTAGTAACGTATGTTGCGATCGTATTTGAAAAAGATAAACGTTTTTAAAAAAAACTGTAACTGTACAAAATCGTTTTTGTTGATACGAAATTTCAACTTTTGCGGGTGAAAAAAATGAAAAGTTTTCATAACTTAGGTAACCATATTATACATCTGATCCATATAATACCTCACTGATTAGCGAAAAGACAACAATCGACATGCAGGGTGCGCACATCTCGAGATTAAACATCGTCGGAGATTGTATGATACGTCTTGAGAGGTTGGGGTGGAGGGGAAATGGATATAAATCCGTGAAACGTCAAAATCCGTTGTAGTAACATCATAGTGGTACGTATGACGTACATAGGTGCACGTATATTATAATATTATGTGTATACCTACGCGAATCATGTGTACGTGCTTGCCGGCAACTGAATATAAGTAGCAAAAATTAATAAAATAATTATTATTCATAGATCATAACTAACGTAATAATATTATATATAGGCATACTACGGCATACGTATATAATATAATCATATTATATGCTCGCCGAACGGACGTTTTGAATACGAATCAAAAACTAATGTATCCACGTAAATAATAGAACATTATAATATTAAACTCCTCTGCATATATAATATAACACACATCGTCGTTATAACCTAACAGGCGCGGGAATATTAAACACACGCGAATAACAATATTATATTATATTATATTATTACACGCGTGACACGGCGACAATAATAATATAAAATATTAGTATTAAAATATATTGTTTTAGTGCACGACTGGCGAGGTCACAAAAAACGTATTATATAACTGAGCGCACAAACAACCGCTACTCCCAGCCACTGATGCAGTGTAAAATATGTAATCATCGTTCCACAACTACAGCGGCGCGTAGGAGGGGGCTTGAGTCTTCCCGTTGAAATTTCAGGAAAATTCGGAACGCTTTCGGTGTTCTTTGAAATACGTATTACGTATATTACGCTTAAGACGTAACCGCGCATGTACTAAAATTACGAAGGTTGCTGTGCAAAAGTCTACAAAATGTGTTAAAAGCCCAAGGCATCAGCTGCATACCAAACTCGTGATGGGAGCTCGTTAGTCGTTAAGCCTCCCCTATATAATATAACAAATTATCAGACACCCAGCCAAGGCCCGCGGCCCCCCCCCCCCCTCGAAGCAATATCCTGGTTACGACACTGTTCTACAAAGGCTGTGTGTAAAATACGTTTACATGTATCTATATACGTTGTATTCCGGTGCATAATAGTATAATGTATAACTGAATAGTATAGGCTTGTACAATATTTCGAATGCTCTCCGTGGGGTAAGGATTTCGGATTCAGCACAAACCGAACAATGTATTGGTTGTACAATGATAATATTGTCTCTACACAAAGTTCAAGAAATTATAAATTAATATCTATATCGGAATCTATATAAAGGGTATACTTAGGTCGTTTTTTTAATGATTTAAAAAGTTTCTATAGAAGCGAATAATGGCTAATAATTTTTAAAAAAAACCCGATAGGTAGTCATAACAAACACAATTTAAACAAAAGAGTTATCAACAAAACGGTATGCTTATTGCCTTATTATATTATATTTTAATTAAAAAATGTTAACTATGTGTATCATAAAAAAGTATAAAATGTATTTTCATTACATATTTTTTTTGAAAAAAACCTGGTATCATTTATTAAAATCTTGTATTTTTTTAGCTACCTACTTTTTAAAACTTTGTTTTTGATTTTATACTATTAGTAGCTATATAATTTGACTCTGTGTATTTAATATTTTACCTTACCGTGGAATTTAATCTAATCAAAAGCCGTCGCGTCGTTAATATTTCTCGTATATTCATCTCAGTTTACCAAAAATAAACGTCATTACATCATCCGTTTTATCAAAACGTCATAACAACCTATCCAAATTATCATATAGAACTTATTAGTGTATCCAGGACCTTTCATTTAAGGTCATTAAACCAGGTATGTCCCTACGACCGGTGTCGTTTTGAAGGATTTCTACTGTGCGTAATATTACAATAATTAACATATTGAGTGCTAGCAGAATTACCTTGAAGTGATGAAGATTTTACAACCCTCTGCCACACCTCAAATTTGCCCTCTGCAGCACAGAGTTCTGAAACCGGTGGCCATAATATATACGAATAACTACTTGGAGTATACTGCAGTATAAATTGTAACTTGTAAATATCATTTGACGTGACAGAATTTTCAACAAAAATGATATATGGGTTTACGAAAAATTATGCATAGCATATATAGGTACTAGTGATGTAATCTTGAAGCCACCAAGTTTTGCGTATAATATAGACCGACACTCACTGCGTATCGCTCGATCGGTCACATCCATCAAACACATGAGAGTAAGAACTATGTGACATATATGATTATCGCATAAAAACAATGAATAAAATTATTTTATACGTTTTTATTCGAATTTGATTGAAAACCCGTCCAAAAGTCTTGTGATGGTTCTTTTTAGAAGAATATATCAGTATCGGTATACATCACATTGTTTATAGGTTGAAAAATTGAAACGTCACGGAAGACACGTAGTGAAAACGCAAAATGTTCTATACATACACAATACACACATATATAATATTATGTGCATCATCTCTGTAATCCAATCCCAAGTTTTAGTCCTATCAAAATGCGTTATGCGCGAGAAACTGTCAATTTTTAAATGTCTAGTGTCTTATGAAAAATATATGTGTTTAGTTTCGAAAGTTTTAACGAGAAATATAATAGATGACTCAAACATATTCGAAGCGTCATATTTCTACGAAAACCGAAACTAATACATTTTAATGCTTTTTTCAGTGGGTGACATATATTATGAATTTAGATTTAAGGTATACGGTATACCAATACAAATACGTTAAATATTTTCAGGAAATGTATTTTTATACAACTAAAAAGTATATGTTTGCATCCCACTGAATATTAAGTACCTATAATCCATATAAGTATAAATATATGAGATATCAGATTTGTATGATTAAGTCGATATTATTATATTTTTTGTTCTATAAGATTGAATTGTCTTTAATAATGAAATATCTATCTGTATTTTTCAATATTTAAAACGCATATTAATTAATTGTGTTTTGCACAACCATAAACGATTTTAGATTACTAGAACTCAGTCATACGAGCCAAGTATGTCATTAAGACTACTGTTAACAGTATAAAATGCTTTTAGAGCGATCATTTTTTTTTCAAATATGGTTAATATTAATATTCGTATACATTAGTTGCTAATATATAAACTATATCATTAACTAATCATTAGTATTTAGTATACTACGATAAAGATATAATTTAAAAAGTAATAATAATGCATAAATTTAAATTTCGGATTTTTATATAACATGAAAATATATTGATTTTTTAGTCATTCTAAAAATGTTTAATATTAATATCCAATTGTCCAAGCGACTGACATCATTCATAAAAACTAATAGACAAGAGTATAATATTGAGTATGTAACTATTATCTACCGTTTGAACATACCTATTAACTTAAAATTTAAATAACAATTAAATTAACATTTTTAAGGTTTTATTCCAAATTTAAAAGATGAGATTTCTTTTAAGCCCGCAATATGCATTTTGGGAATGGTCCAACTCAACACTTAAACAAAACAAAAAATAATCAACTAAATAACTTTGTACAACAACATATTTTTTTAGTGTACATAAATAAAAGGTATAAAATGAGTTTTATTCCTAAACACAATACAATGTTTTATTAAGTTATTTTTCAATACAACGTAACAACACTTAGCCTCCCCGTTTTGAGGAATAAAATTATATACAATACCTACGTATTATAGGTAAACAGTAAATCAATATTTATATAAAAATAATCTTATCCAATTGATAATGGTAGTCTGCAATAGTAAAATATGTGTTGTACACATACAAAGTCAATTTATTTTGAAAAAAAAAGAAAAAACCTTTCTTATTGTAGTCATTTATATGTCCACTAACGATGCGAAATAGTCACAAAGGTCAACAACAACAACAAAGGTCAAAAATACTTGTAGTATAATAATAATAGTATTATATTCGTCGATTCGGTGCAAATGCGTCGGGGAAATGAATAGAGAAACGCGCGGGAAAAAAATGATTAAACATACATAGCGACACATTTTACTACAGCACATTCCCTAATCCCATCACACGAGGTAATAAATAATTCTGTATTGTTACATCATTTCGCGTAGTTGTTGTGTATCGTTCATTTATATTGCCCGTCATGAATTTGGCCGCTGAACACAGAATAATATCCGGACGACCGTGCATATAGTGTCAAATTCCCAGTTTCGACCGTCAAAAAACCGGGCACTGTTCGGTGCTCTGCAATACTACACTGCTCGAGTTTGACTGCTAACTACCCACTATAATACTGTTATTATTATAATGTACCTACGCGTCGACTGTAACATTATTATGGCAATTATTTAAAGCGCCCGATTTTATTTTTAAATTTACGACGTTTTTTTTTCTTTTTTCGAAAATCTGCGGGGATGACAATAACCCGATGAAACCGTCAATGAAACAATAATATCCGTTGAAATATATTATTAACCCCGGAGGCAACGCCATAATTCATAAACATGATGGATTTCAAATGCATATTATATTATAATATTATATGTGTGTGAGCGGATATACCGCGTGATCCATTTAACGCGAGACACTCATTATTTCAAAAAGATTTTGAAAAGTTTTTTTAAATTAATTTAAATCGTTAAATACAACGTTTTTCTAAAAAAAAAATGGTATTATACCATTATCGTTTGTTTATTCTTTTACTTTTTTAATGACAACGTACATTTTTCCTTCCTCATTCAAAAGCAAAATATTTTTTGGATCATACTTGTCAATTTACGAAGTATAAAAATCGAATTGTGGACGAGCAGTTTACGAGTTATAAGTATTTAAAGTTTAAATGAACTGCATATAATATGAGAGTGGAGTGGTACACGGGCACTCCACAAAATGTTGGTCCACTATTTCGCTCATCAAAACTTTAAACACTTATAACTAATAAAGTACTTGTCCGAAGTTTGATTTTTACGCATCGAAATATTTCGAATATCATTCTCCTTCAGAATATCAAACTAAAACATATGTTACCATTAAAAATAGTATAACAACTTGAAAACTTATAACAATAAGAAATAGTAATAGAAATAATTTCAGGATCACTCCGAGAAATGGATCGCCCCGTATACTTCGATATTACCGCCGGGTGCATAGTCGCAGAGTTAATTTATTGTTGACGTGTACTTTAGAATATTGTTTTTTATGTTTTCAGCTATATGATCGAACCACAAACTGTCACTGCAATGCGATACACAGGCGGTTTGCAGTCAAATTTGCTTGCAGTCGCAGTTTCGTCTAAAAATTAGTGTTCCCGGACCTAAACACCACCAATTGGATTTAAACCATATCGAGGTTAAATTAAATCCTGTTATGGCTCCTTATTATAAGGATTAGTAACGGGTAACGGCTTTATTATATTATATTATATCATGTTATATGTATCATGATATTATATTATATCAGTATTCGACATCCATGTAGGTACCTACCTATATAATAATAACTGTAAGTGTTATAGGGTCGAATAATAATAATATTAATACCTACGAGAAATGAATAAATACTGAGGGGGTTATCCACTAAATAACTCGTCATTATTATTATAATATATATATTAATTACCTATTAACATAAATCTGGAAAAATGCAGTTGAATCGAACGATTTATACCTGCGACAATAAACCAAAATACGTATACATGAATATAGGTACCAATATTATCGTTTGCAAGTTCAATTGTGTGCGGTGAATTTCCAAATTAAATTATGCAATTTATTATACAAACTCCAGGGCGGGATTCTATGAATTCGTTAGTGCTAGTGGTAAAAGTTAACATTGCCTATATTAATGGTAAAACGATCATCTAAAAGTTTCAAGCAAAATTAACGAGTCGAAATTATGTGCAGTCTAAACATAAATGTATAGCTGGTGACTAACAAAATGTATAACTTATTGTAAACTATATTGTTTATATGCTCCGCTTTCTGTGGTTTAACAAACCATCCGTAAATACTAAATTTACAAATAAACATTAAATGTGCATTCATCTTAATTGTGCAATAATAAAAATGTTTTATAGAAAAATAATATTTTCAAATAGTTCGTATATATAATTATATATTATAAGTACTTTCATAAACTTTTAATTTATTATACAACTGTGATAATGCAGTTTATGATATAATCTATTATATAGTCCATACAATTATTTTATATTTTCGAATTTTGGCTCATTTTAAGCTCTAAAATTTTGGCAAACGAAAGTTGTTATACATTAAAAATCATATTAATATGCTAATAATTATTATATTATACGATATAATATTATTTATATTTCATATATAATATGAATTGAGGGATTCAACAGCAATTTCATCTTATTTAAATTGTTTTGTTATTAAACATTAAAAAGTATGAGACTTTCACCCCTGCACTCTCAACAACCTCATCCTTGGATAGTTTGTCTAAAATATTTAATTATAAAATATTAATATTTATTTAAATATTTCAATACTATATCATCAATCAATTTACTGTTAAATTTCTCTGGCAATTATAATATCCACAGATAAATAAAACATCCAATACTTCTAGATTCTGATCGAACCGATGAATAAATTAATATACAATGATGTGTGTTTTTTTTAAATTTTTTGCCGTAAATGAGGCAAAGTTACTTTGGCAGCTTGCATGGCTATATTATGAAAGTATTTTTTTCCATAAACAACCACTATTTATTTTAATGAAGTATGAAAATCAAATAAAATAAGTCTCGACAGAGTGTAATCAAAAAAATTATTCAGGTTCAATCTGCAAGGAAAAAATTTAGGATTTAACGATTTAAATTGGAAAATTAAATGGTTATGACTAGCTTTATACAATTTTTTTATTTTTTTTAAATCATCAAAGTAAAAACGTCTAAAAGCATATTTTTTTTTTACTAAGTTATTAAGTATAAAAATTCTTACCCGAGAGCTTGTCGCGCAAAGAGTCTTTTGTCGTATGAACTTTAAATGACTCTCAACGTTAGGCATAACATATATAAGGTGTATATATATATAACAGAGAAAGAGTCAGAGAGAGCGAGAGAGAGAGAGAGAGAGAGAGAGAGAGAGAGAGAGAGTGAGAAAGAACAGTCTGGCTACAACGGCTCCACGTACTATTGTTATTACTACAGAGGCCTCAAATTTAGTGTAAAATATTTAGCACAGTTCGCATTTAACGTTTAAGTTTGTATGGTAATGAACGCTTAATGACTAATGAGTGTACAAGAAACTCGGGTGTATATTTATAAGCGTGCAGTCGTCGTGCATGAATGTAAGTACAAAAAAAATTCTCGTCCTAATATTAAAATAAGAAATTGAATTTCAGAATTTTTATTTTCCCATGATAAAAATGATACAATAAACAATCAGAATGATATAAACATGCATAATACTGTATAATAGTAGATTAGGTTAAGTGGGTTAATCGTTATTTTGATATTGAAACATTCCAAACTATTCCATATAATATATTATATATGTAATAGTTACTATACTCTGTCTAGCAAGAGAAGCTACTGTGTAGCTCACGAAAATCGGTTCTTCTACGCATCCCTATACGTGTCATTGTGAAATCGTTTTCGACGGCTGGGTGTCACGCGGGGAAGCGCAGAATTAACGTGTTCTCCCACTGAACAATGTATAGTATAATTATATGACCAAGCTCGTAAGTTGTTGACTCTATGAAAAAAAACAATTGTTAGCTTAAGTTGGGTTAGGTTTGCTCTCGGAATCCATAAATATGATTTACAATACAAGAAGCCGGGCTGGAGGGTGTTTTCCATGAAGGACATATAAAAAGGCAGTAATACAGTATATTCATGACAAATTGACAAAATATAAAGGTTAGGACTTAGGTTATAAATGATCAAAACTTGTTTGATACACACATCCCGCTCAGATATTTCTCCACTTCGTCTATATCGTTCAGTTCTCCATTTCTTATTAGTTGGCATTAAAGAAATATATACATGCATACTATATACACACATAGTGATATATACATACATAATATTATATAACATACTAAGAAAAAATCGACCAATCAAAAGTGGAGAACTACGATATAGGCTGTATGTGGAAGAGATGCTCCAACTCGACGATTGTAGATCTAACGTGACCATATACATATATCGGCTATATCTACTTGGTCATGGAACAGTTCTATAGATTACAGGACGACTGGTCTTGAAATCTCGGCCACGCGAATATGGAATCTTCATGGTTAGTCTGGTCAAGTGTGAGCCACTTTGGCAAGTCCAAAACTATTCGGATTATAAGTAATAATAATTGTGAACCTACTGCATCCACTTTGTCGGGAGGATAACCAAGTTGTATACCTACATTATTAGATTAAATAAACGATGGCGAAAAGTCTGGTAAGAGTGAAACAGGTCCTGCCTCGTTGTCGGCCGAATATGGGAAAAAAAAGGTTAGGTTAGGTCTGAAATGGAATTACGAGTTAGGTATACATTAGCTGCATGATGCATTATACTCATATATTATACTCACGCACTGTCTAGTGCACTACATATTGCAGCACGCGAGTCGTATCAAACGATAAAATGGTTTGTTAAAACATTTATTTATTTTTTACAATCAATACTTCGTAATGCCGACTACATTCAAGCCTGTGAAAACACGAAGAAACAACAGAAAAAATGCATTTGCTATAATAAGCATTACATTGAAGAAATGTTTTTTTAAACTATTATGTCTTCTATATTATACTTATACTGAGTATATTAGGTTACTACTATATTAAATACAAACATTTTTTAACATGCCAAATTTCCATGATTATTAGATTTTAATTCCTACGAAATTAACAGAATATTTATTTAATTAAATATGAACGAAAACTTTATTGTTTTGAAATAGGAAGTTCTGAATATTATGGTTCTTACTGCGGTGTACGGGTAACTATAAATTATTATATGGATATATATTTTCGAGGACTCCTGATAACCTTTTTGACTTTTATTCTTTTCCATTCCCACGGGGATGATATAAAATGTATACTTACGTGTTAGTGATAGTCGTAACGTATAAATATATAATGAATCATTTTCAAAAGAAAAACAGCTGCGGGTGAGACTATATTGTATAATCGATTCTTGGACTACCTAGTTTGTTTTATGAATAATTTACTTGTAACTCCTAAGTTAGATAAACGAGAAAATATATTGTACGAGTGGCCATCGATTCACGTTGTAGACACACGTAAAATAATTACCTCATCGATGTCACCCTAAGATGCCGAACGGTGTGAGTATGCATTATTTCGTTTTTAGAGTAGTCTACTTATAAGGAACTTATAAAAAAATTAAAAATCACTCGTATGTTGTCGATAAAATACAAATAATTTATGCATCGCAGAAATCTATTTCTATATGACCTCCAAGAAACCACTAAAATATGACTCTATATTGACCACCGACATTTGATATTAAATGCATATAATAGTTAGTACCTAGTTAAAAAAATAGTTTAAATATGGAGGCAGTCAGGATACAAAGATTCGGTGTTTAGTTCTCATATCACTTCACTCGCCTTGGTGCAAGATGATGGTGTATGTTGACAGCGTTGAAGTAGGTATTAAATTTGAAAATAATGATAAATAAACATTAAACACGTTGCTGGAATTTTTTTCAAAAATGTTTGAGAAAATATTTTTAAAAAATACGTGAGTACGTATTATATAAGTACTATATTATACGTTGTTTCGGGGCAAATTGAAGAATGATCTTTTTAAAGTTTCATCAGAAATTCAGAACTCGATTTATGATCTATAAAGGCGCTACATGAAACTTTTTGAGTACCTACTACGTATAAACGCGAAAAAAACACTGTAAGTGCAGTTTCTACTACGTTTTATATATTATTAATAAATAGAATAATAATAAAAAAATACCATTCGAACGTTATTATATCAAACAAATTAATACCTATCATAATATTATATATTGGTAGATACGCAGAAGAAAGAAGTATATAGGTAATGAATATTGGATAACCTCAATTTTACAATAATTTATGGCTATCAATAAAGATCTGCACAGAAGTTTGACAATTTGGGGTAATTCTGTAAGCTCACTATATACTGCAAAATAAGTAGGAATAAGGAACTATCGATTTTGTAATCTACCACTATTGTGATTACTTCTTATTCGAAACAACTAATATATTTTATCTGAAATTTAATACTCGACATCTGATATTTCAACGTTATTTTATTTACAAAAAATATAATGGTGCATAATGTATTATATTTACTATGAATTAAAATATTTACGAATATACTCGAGACGTCTGAATATATCATGAACGTTTCCAGTATTTCTATTTTAAAGTGCAATCTTTAATTTGTAGTTAGTTATACACTATACCTATAGTCTGTACCAAATATTAAATGCATTAAACATTATTAGTTATTGCCTACAACATTATTTTTTAACTACCAATTAATATTTAAATATTTTGATGATTTAGATTCTGAGGTGGTTATTGAAGTGGCTTGAAGTGATTTTATGGTATCATATCAAAGTACCAATATTTTTTTCGGACAATCGTTTGTAACTGTAAAAATGCTTTGAAGGTTTTATGCAGCTCATTAGTAGAATAGAATTTAGAATACGTAATATATCATCGTATTGTTCAGACTTGACAAATTTCAGATTTGTGAAATTCCTCAAGGGATTCTTAGATAATAAATTACAATGTTTTTGATAAATCCACAAAAAAAAATATGATTATAATAAGTCATAAAATTGTCAACCTAATAATTCATAATAGTTATAACAACGTTGAATAGTTATCAAACAAATATCTTATAAAAGTTAATTATTTATTATTTTTGTTTTTGTAACTGTTGTACAACAGTAGTTCTAATAAGTATTATGATATTGATTTTCCTCGCATCTAATTAGGATGGACAGTGCTTTCATTGCATTTTTTTGTAAGCCCGGGTAACACAATAACGAATGCTCCAACTTATTCCAATGACAAAGCATGGAATTGTACAATTAAAAACACATTGTGCATTATATAAATGTATGTATCACATATGTACATTAGGTGTATATATATTTATGTATATTTATAACGTTCTTCCAATTGTTGTACGAACATTACAAGGTTCTAGCATTAATGCATGTTTTTTGTAAGTGTGTAAAAAATACAAGTCTTTAGATATCAAGAGCCTCTAGAATGAAATAAAAAAATTCACCTTTTTGCATTATTCTCTTTTTCATATTGTTGTATCACGCTCTCGTTGCAAGCATTAATCCATTTTCCAGAAGAGAAAATAAAAACAACGGTTATCTAAATTAAATTTTTCTTTTACTACGTCCATGAGTTAAAAATATATGCATCTCCTGTTAGCTATAATGCTACACTAGGTACCTATGTCTTAAGTTTAAATTCTAGATAGATTATCGTATTTTATTCATTATTTATTTAGTTTTATTTTAGACATCCGTAATCTTTGTAAATACTTTTTCACTCTTCATATACTTCAATATATTTCATCATTGGTTAAACATTTTGCAATTGACTTTACAAAGCTCTTCAGTTGTTATAGTAGATACAAAGTTACACCAAGTTGTAATTAGTTTAGCAATCATTTAGATCCTGAAACCAGTAATTAGTTTACTCAACTCAAAACTAAGATTAAAAATCAAATATTATATAATTTTTTAATTTTTATATTACTAATAATTTAGTAATATAAAATTAATTTAGTTTGTATTTACTACACTTAAGTTTTAATTAATCATTATTCTGATCGTTTGTATTTTATTTTTCGTTACAAATGTACTAAGAATGTACTAAGCATATTACTATAGTAATAACTATAGTAAGATTAATATCTAACTGTAACTCAATAGGAAAAGAATAATATTTAATCAGAATTAATTTTATCAAAAACCAGATAAATCTATTGTGCTAGAAAACATGATAAATTATTAAGTTAAAATAGTAGTTTATAATTAAATGTTATATAAACTTTGAATACTGTAGTTAAGACCAAATACTTGGAGTAAATAATTTAACAAGTCGCTAAGCTAAAACTAATAACATGTAATCTGAATTGTAAATAAATAATGATCATAACAATAATTTCAGTTTAAATAATAGTATTTTTACTCGGATCTAATAAAATATTTTAATATTGACTCAAAAGTATATAAATATAGACAGAATGAAATGAACCGTAAAAATTCGTCGTTAAACTTTAAAAAAAGATTATCATTTTTAAATTAAGTTAAGTTTTTATTTTTTGATTAATGAAATATTAGTGGAACAAAAATCAATTTAAAATGTGAAAAAATGCAATTGCTACATAGGAAAAACACGCACTCAGCACTCATATGTTTGTTTTAATAATATGTTTTTATAATTTTCATTGTTTGTCTGCTGTTTAGTTAGTTCTTAAAAATAACATTATTTCTAAAATTAATTTCAATTTTAGAAAATGTTTACGCATAAAGTCTAAGATCAATACATTAGATACCATATACGTATCAAATAACACGAAGTATAGTAGCCAACCTAGTCGTATGTTATTTCATTATTATTTATTAATAAACAAAAAAAGACGCTTTTAATCAGTATTTTGCTCGGAAATGCGTCACAAGAAAATGTGAAGTATTCTCATTATTTTCTAATGATTTATCTTTAATATAGATGATTTTGGATCAGAAGAATGTTAGTCATTTGAATTTCTTCACTTTTCTGCCTTGTATACAATATTGATCTAACCAACAATAATGTATATAACATGTTATTTTAAAATTAAAATAACCATTTTAAAAATGTGTAATTACAAATACTGCATGTATGGAAAATATTCAAATCTTCCCTGGTCATATTCTCTCATATATGACTCCACAAAACTAATTGATATTCATTTTTTTAATAGTTTTTACATTAATTTCAAAAGTTTTAGGCACGTGTGGAAATCTGTGGATGTTTACAATTTTAAACCATTTGTTCATGGACACAATATACAGGGTGATTCACCAAGCACGTTCACTTCCGTGTTTTCTCTTTATAATCATACATTTATCCAAAATTTTTAATTAACTATATTTAAGTACCTGCAGGTATTTAAGAACCCTATTTTCATTTATTTATTTTTATTTTTATAACATTTAATAAGAGTGTCTGATATACCTAAACGTCGTCTTTCCAACGGAGACCAAACTTTTAAAAATGGTTTTAAAAAAAGATTAGATGTTATATTGGATCTAGTATATTTACACGTGGACTATTTTTACAAATTATAAATGTTCCAAACAATCCAAACCTATGACCATTGTCCTTATTTCACAAAGTAACTATACACGCAGGTACTCGTTTGAAGTTGATTTAGATGCATCAACATTCTCAAAAATATAATCCATTTACTAATTTAAAGGAAAAAAAAGTGATTCTGATATGACAAAGGTGTTGCTATCGCCATATGCGGATCCGGACATTTCGGCGTGGCCATCTCGGCGTGGCCATTTCGGCGTGGCCGTTTCGGCGTTGCCGTTTCGGCGTACAGCCTTTTCGGCGTGGGTCGATTTCGGCGTAGTAATTTTTCATAAAATGATTTTAATCGCGTTTAGATAATATAATGTTAGTATTGATTATATTGTACCGATATCATTTATCACCTTTTATCTCACTTTCGTCGGTTAGATGCAGGTATGCAGTATGAACTCATTGAACTGTATATAATAATAATATTTATAAATATATATTATAGTATGGGATTATACTGTCATACAACATAATCTATATTACGGTCTAAGTTAATAAAGATATAGATTTAGGTATAGTTAACCTATACGCTGTATTGATAGACGATCATTGAGTAAATCATCAAGTAGTCAGTAGTTAGAAATCGCTATGGCACAAGCAATTATTGAAACTTTCCGTGGACTATGAGCTTTTTAAGAGGGATAGCACATAATTTAAGTATGATGACCTGAATATTTTTATTCATGATTTTAATAGCATTCTCCTTATTTTTATATTTTTAATATTTTAATATTATTATATACAGTTTTTTATACAAAAATTATTTATATATTTAATACAATTTTTTTAGCATTCTAATTATTTTAATTAAATTTGTTTTATTATACTTAAATATACCTAATTATTATATACAGTTTTTTATACAAAATTATTTATTTATTTATATTTTATGGTGACCTACCTAATTTCTTGAATGGCTCTACGCTTAAACGGCCTTACGCCGAAACAGCCGTACGCCGAAACAGCCGTACGCCGAAACAGCCACGCCGAAATGGCCACGCCGAGATGGCCACGCCGAAATGGCCACGCCGAAATGTCCTAGACCGCGCCATATGACACTCTTTAAATGGCATATAATTTCAAAATATTTAAAAATATGGCCATTAATAGTAAACCCGCTTAAAAATTCCTAAAATCAAAATTTGAAAAATGCATTATTAAAGGAATAAAATGCATAAATGGAAATGAGCATGCTTACCGAATTATCATGTATATTAGGTATATTAAATATGCTTAGACGCTATATACTGCGGTATAGTAATAATAATAAACAATGAAAGATTGATAAGGGTATAATCATAGAAAGTAGAAACTTGTGTTTTGTACTTACATAGAAATATATTTGTAGTTTAAATCAAGAGAGTGCGGGTTGACAAATGAAAGTGGTGAAAAATGGTCGGATTGAAGATAAAGCATGAGCGTACATTTTTCTGGCCATCGATAATAATCGAAAAAAAACATCCTTGACGGATCACTTCATTTCATTTATTATTCTCACGATCAATAATCCAATTCATTTTTTACCATACCCGCGAAACAATACAAATCTTAAAAATAAATCTCGTTATCATATACTTTTTTAATATGCAAAAGACACTTCATACCATTCTATTTTTTTTTATATATATTTATGGTACAAATATAAACATTTTAAAGAGTTCTACTTTATGTATTTTAAATTGTAATCTCCAGAATTCATATAACAATGCTCTCTGGATATGGTCGCATTACCTATCTAAGCTATTTAAACAAACACTTCAAATTAAGTAAAAAATTAAATCTTGTACATACGATATTACGATCCATCTGGAAGTATCGTATACGACGACGACGTTATCTTAAAAACACGTAGGTAATTTTTTACAACAATACATTTTCCATAATATATAGCTACTCAAATATTTCTTTACTACTTCATATATACATCAATTTTCCATTATCAGCGTCCTTATTTATGGTAACCGAAGCATTTTTAACTCTCATCCTAAACACATTATCCCCATTACACATGGTCGTCTTTTATCTAAAACTTTAAACCGTTGGAAATATGATAGGTGCTTTAATGGCACTTACACAAAATATAATTAAATATTAATAATAATATACATATACAATATAAGCTAATACAAAAGGTCTAATATATGAGTGTTAGATTAAAAATTCAATTTGCGGTCTATATTGTTATTGTTTTAACCGTTAAACTTTACGCATTTGGACCATATTCAAATTAGTTAACACTTATTAACTTACGACGCGTATGTAATGTTTGAACAAAAATTAAACATTTCTTTAATTCGAAATTTGGCTTGGTCGAGTATAAATAAAAACGTTTTATTTGGGTCGTGTAGTTCAATCATTAATTAACTGTAGTTTATCACAGAGTTATTGTACATAAATACATAATATATACACAACTGTTTCTGTATATATACTGCCCGACTGGTTATATCATATTGTTAAAGTTTTGTCCAAGTTAAAAGGGCATACTCGTTTTACTTGCAGCGATACGGAAATACGCAAACATGTTAAGCAATTTAAGTGGTTTGATGGTAGATATTGGATCGGACAGATGTTATTAAGGAAAAATATTATTGTTTAGTGAGACGCAGATGGAAATATTATATAACAAGAAAAATAAGCCATTATTTTTATAATTTTTAAATCAAGATTGTATCTTTAAGAGAATAGAAGAACAAAATGGAATCATAATCTTGTTTGCGAGACTATTCATTATATTTCTATAATATATTTTGTACTTTTAACACATTACATGGTATTTTCATAGCGATTTATCAATGAAATGATGATTGCACCCAGTGGCCTTTACAACAAAACGTACCTATAATAATATTTAACGAGTTTTCAAACTTGAATGCTCTTTGAAAGTTTCGTTCGTTTATAACACGGTGTACCTACGATGTAACTATTGTCAATAATATAATATATGTCCCATGCAAATTAGCAAGGTATTACTTATCAGTCATTACTAAATTTAATATAATAATAGTATAACCGTTAAATTATTAAAAATGATAGATGTTGAAACGCAAACGAGTGTCATAAAAAATAAATCATAACCGAATCAAATACACGTTTGAAAACAGTATAATTCAATAATAATATTATACTTACACGCGATAATTGAATAGGTAACTATAATATTATAGTGTCGTAAATGTTAAGAATTTATCACGCCACGCCTCAAATCATTAAAATATTAAAATTATATTGTGAGTTTGGACGGCGGTGATAGATAACAATAATAATGTATAAATGGAGTTTGAAAAACAATTCCTACGATGGTCGGGTGTGCGATGATGATAATAATAATAAAAATAATAATAATAGTATACCCAGGTATATTATGTTATAATGTGTCAGCCTTCGAAAATCATACGGATAATTTTTTTTCATCTCCCATAGAAATCTGATGGTAATACTCAGAACAACCGGAACAGAGAAGCGTTTATTGACCCTGCCGTGATGAAATGACTAAGTTACTTCATTTTTTTACGTGTACCATCAAGTAGTGCAGTCACAAATATCGGATGGTCCATTGTCTGGCGTCACGCCGAACCGCCTAAAACGAAATGTTTGCATAGCCACATAAAGGTATTGTTTTTTTGGCTCACGAAGAGAAAGAAACGAATCCATTTGGACTATCCTAATAAATAATAATAATATTATGATTATTATTATATCACAACGTGAACTGTTTGCGATACTGAAAAATCATTATTAAAATATTATATCGTGTGACCGAAGAAGACTCGACCGTATACGGTGAAGTTTTTTTTCTTTTAATTAATTAAACTTCTAGTACTATATTATAATATTATAAATGAATAATACATTTTAGTTTGATAGTTAATACTGAGTCAGGAGTATAAACCTATACACGTGATTTATTCAAAGAACGAGGAACTAAAAACCGTAAGTCAAGTTTCTTTAGGTAGGTATAAGCCATACAAGAAAAGTTACCTATAAAACTTTTACACGATAATTAAATGAGAATAGATATATGTGTACCTATAATAAGTTCATTCATGAGTATAAATATTATATAGGTAAAATGTATATATAAGTATTCACACGAATAAGCTATGAGCGTAAGTTCTAACTTTTTAATAAATAATGATTAAATGCATTTTTAAAAATGTCTATAATTGTACGTTTATGTGAAATGTTAACATTTTCGAAATAAGCCACACGAATTTAAATTTATTTTTTACTGTGGTTTTTTTTATTTTTGACTACATTTTTACAATTATACATTTTTGACGACTCCGTGTATAATTATTATTTAATATTCCAAGTTAATACAACACTTATGAGTTATTTTTTTAACTTGCAATAAAAATCGATACCTATCCATATACCCCGTGTAGTTAATTACGCCAATTTCAAATATAGTCCAGCTAAATATTATGCTACATATAGTATTAGATATACTAAATATAGCTGCAGGTAAGTATAATACTAACCCACCTACCTGTATATATACCTAAATGCATTTGTCTTACCTACGATATAATACATTATATCGTATATAGATCAATATTATAATATTATTATTTAATACACAACCGCTCCGCAATACGACTGGCAACTGTAATACGTCGTAAGTATATAGTATTATTATAATATACGACAGTATGGGCGTATTCAAATTTCTAAGCAAACGATATTTTATCATTAATCACAGATAGTTTTCTGTAATCAACGATTATACGGACGGCCTGCGTGTTTCACCGTGGTTGCATGGCAAGATTAAAATATGTAATAATTAAAATATTTTGTTCGATGAACGCACTGTCGAGTACTTGACATTAGCGCGTATCAATGACTGCGACGACGGCGAAACTCCACGTGCAAGTCCGATGGTATTGTATTATAATATTATATAATAATATATAGTCGTGGGGGGGAGGGGAGTGCCCACTATATTGAATGGCAAAAACGCGTGGAGTCGATGCCGTCATATCGCCCACGCCAACCCCCCTCGCCTTACCCCACCAGTGACACCCGCTGTATAGTCATGGCGCGTTTGAGTTTTTTTTTTTTTTTAATTGAAGCATCCTGCAGGACCCGACCGATCTACCATCACGGGATGAAACAATGTATATGATATATATGCTTCTATAGATTGGAGAGAGAGAGAGAGACGAACGTTGTTTCGTGTTATATTTTTTATAGCACAACATAATATCATATATTATTATTATCGTGATGAATGAACTACTGGCGGAGAGGGAGCGACCATCGAACTATATGGAGGCGATGAGAAAAATATTATTGGATACGATAACGCATTACGAGAGTGTGTGTGTGTGTACACTTGTGTGCGTGTGTGGCCCTTTAATTATATTGTACATTACATCGTATTCAATTTACAATCCGCTGATCCGTATGTATGGAGCGAGAAATATACATTATCATCGATCAGTTTCTCGGGTTAATTAGAAATTTATATCCAAACGGGATGTATATACAATATACATATATATCACTCTCGGATATATAGCATTCGCGAAAATCGGACTCGGGTATATCATTAATATTGAGACGGAAAACGATAAAACTAAAATAGACATTTACACGATCGTTGTTGCGTGCAAATAACGATGTTTGGAAATGAAAAAAATTCCGTTTTTGTTTCTTTTAGTCGCTTCGCTAAACGATTGCCCTTTCCACTGTGTAACGATTTCGTGTTATGTCTCTATTGAGACAAGAATAATTTTCAATAACAGGTGTCCGAGGTTCTCGAAATGAATATCGTTCCACATCACGCTTGTTGATAAAATTCCAATAATTGTGTACGTAAAAAACGTTTTTAATGAGGAATCTCGAACTTCTAACGTCGCTACTGATTGTTTATCATCCTTTACGTAACATACAATTATCGCTATCTCATTTGTTTGAAATATAAAATTATTACTATCTCATTTGTTTGAAATATAAACTCGTTCGCAGCTTACACATTTAGTAACAAAATATAGGTAGTTTAAAGCAATTATCATTTTTTTTTGTTAATTTAATGGTGAAATTGTCTACATCAGTTAACTCGTCCAAAAGCATTTAGCCAAAAATTTAATATCCTCATTGTATGTCTGAGTTCAGGAAATAATGAAACAGCAACAAAAACTTTCAACCTTTTTTATGTATTCATTATTATATAGTATAAAGGGTATGTGAGATTAAAAAAGGTTGCATTTTGTGGGAAACGTGACAGCGTGAAAAATCTCTATTAAAACACGTACATAGATAATAAATGTTTTTTGCTTACAAATCTGTTTATTCAAAATTTAAACTTTAAAAAATATTTAATATCATAAAACTAGACCAAGTGCTTTAATATATTAAATGCACATTTCTCAATTAAATATCTATAAAATTAAAAAAAATACTATGCATTGAATATATTGAAAAAAACACAACTACGAAGAAGCTATTCTTATGTTATTGTACCTAAACCTACCGAATTTAAATTTAATTTAAACTACCTATTTCACATAAAATATTTTATTTCATAAATATTTTAGAGTACATAAAATCGTGTGTTTCGATTTTATTAATTTAAGGGTAGGTACGCTACGCACAGCAAGTGCGACGAGCAACCGACTGTTTTAAAAAATAATGTACATTAGGATACGGCGGAATAAACCCAGGTTCCGGTGCCATACATAATGCAACAGTAATTCCACTGCAGCCGAGTCCGTTTATTACGAATTTGTTAAAATATTTATCTCTCTATATCCTTTAGAAACCAAAACAAAATTGTTATACACTACACCGGCGGATTTGACTTACGTCCTTTTGGCGATAAGTGTATAGGGCGTAATTCCACTGTATTATCGTGTGCGTGTGCACAATAATACCATAGAAGCGTGTTGGTTATGAGCACGCCGAGCACATTTTCTTGACACAGAAAATTTGTTACACTATCAATTTTACCCCCGACCAAAAGCTACCCACCAGCACTTTCAAAAGAAATTACGGTACATAATTCATATCTGAACGATAAAATACAATAGGTATAATGTATATATACCACGGATGATGAAAGAACGCGCGATTTGTTATCTATACGCGATTGTTGTGCGAGCGCGCCACGCGATTAAATAACACTTAAAACATCATGTCTTACACAATTATTATTAAACACGTGTTATACGAAACTTTATAATATTTTTATAACCCAAAACGTGATCTGGACAAATACGGTACAGATTTCAGTAATATTATGTTTTTAGGTTGGATACGAGTTTTTTGTTTCTGATTTTTCGTAAGATTTTCTTTGTCGTGATTACCTATTAACGAAAACATGTTTATGGTTCACATATTTTCATTTAAGAGGAAAAAATTCCTTGTAGTGTAAATTTATACGTATTATAATAAATATACATTATCGTTCTTGTATAAATAAAAATCGTTGAAACTAATTTCAAGTAGGAAGTATAACCTACAGCCTGATAGGTAACACTTATCGATTATGAGTGTTCTTTTAATATTAAAATTATAAAGAAAAAATATCACACCACCACTTTTCATGCCTCTTTGTCGATATTGAAAAATGCAAATTAATAACTTTACTAAGGTATTAAAAGGTTCTCAGTGGTCGAAAATTACTAGTCTTCAAAATTATTCAAAATTAATAAAGTTATAATTATAATATGCAAACTTGGATAAAACGATTTTATATTATAAAAACATAGATATATATATAAATTTAACTGCTTCGGCGTAAGATTAATAAGTAAGTATTTATAGTATTATAATTAATTTTGTATAGTTTATAGATACATGTATAAAATCAGAGCCATTGACGGAGGCGGGCAGGGCCCTGGCTATGGGCCTCATACTTTTTACTTAGATTTATAGCGAATTGCGTTCGAAAGAAAATAGGAAAATTGGTCAGGCACATAATGATAAAATATTACGACAATGGGACGAATTCGGTAGGGAAATGGCACAAGAGGTACAGTAATACTTTCAGAAAACTTAAGATATTTTTCGTTCTACTCTTATGGCCTTAATTTTCTTCTCTTGGCGTTGTGGTATCATCCGTATAATGACTGCCAACATAGACGCAAATAGGGCTGAGGGCTTTAGGGGCTAATCTCCCCTCCCCCGAGATGTTCATAGCTCCCCCCGAACATTTCTCAAAAGTTGTTTTAAGCTCATTCAATATTATTTATTATTTAAGTAGGGCTTTAACCTTCCTCCCCCAAAAATCTCAAATACTATTTGTGCCAATGATCTGCCAAATTAATTTTTTGGCATAATGCACTATTTTGTCTGTTTCTACAGAAATATGGAGACTTTATTTATTTTTTTTAAGTTTGTTGATTATGAATCAATTAATATATGAACTGTAAAAATAAGTAGGTATAATTAAAAATTTAAATGTCGCACTTGTATAGTTGTATACAGAAATGTGTGTTTGGCTTCACAATTGTTTTGCCCTGCGCCGCGCAAATCCTAAATGTATGCAGTCCACCGTGCAGTGTATAATAGTTTTCATATTAGTATGATATGTGTACGATAATTAATGTAAAAACATAGTTAGTGACATAAAGTTGAACTGAAGGTACAATAATTGTCAACAGTTTTGTACCTACATTTGTATGTGTATAGTTACATTTAAGTTTGATTGAAATAAGAACAAATCTGATTCAGAGCTGCAGATATATCGGGGAAAATGTATATAATATTGAACAACTTATTGCCTTGCGTGACAAAATGTCAGTGTACGTACGCTTGACAAATCATTATCGAAACGCCACGTGGGATACATCTGGCAGCGATATAATAATATTATTATAGTATTCTATATTATATTTGAAGGAAAAAACATTGTACGAACACTGTAGCCGAAACTTAAACACGTCAACGAGGTAAAGTTTAAAGTAAACCCGCTTAGTGCGTACAACAGCGAACCAAGTTTTCGAAACGTAATTCGAACTCCGCGGCGATTAATCGGTCCGCGACATTTTGTCCACGGGGTCGTTATTCGTACTTTTTGTGAGCCGAAAACGGTAAACACCGTGACGAACGCATCACATACCTATAAAGCCCGTCAAGAATATAAAAATTACGACCGTTGGGTTTTAGGAGCATTAAGTACCTACGCTTGTAAATTTATAACACCGAAAAACAATAAAATATGCGTTGTTTCGATATCAAATAATTATGTCACGTTAAACTCAGTGTACCCATGCACTTATGCACATGTGGCGACGAACTATTACAACCTCTAACCGCGGTCCTAGGTGGCGTAGCGTTTCTGAAGGGGATGGAAGCAAAAAATATATTGTTTTTTACTGTCACCTAATTTTATAACATATATCTAAAAATATGTAGGTATACCAACATATTAAACAAGTCCATTGTTATCAATGTAAAATTATATCTCTTTTTATGGTTTTAAACTAATAACTATCATAATATTCTCCTTTATTTATTTATTTATCGTAAGGCATATTTTATTTTTCAACCACACATTAGCAGTTTATATGCACTATGATGGCTGTGCCTAAATGGGGTTTATTTTAATTTTTCAATTGACATTAATACCATATTGATACCTAACATCTTATTTTTCAAAAATTATACAAAACCAATACATCCAAAAAAAAATGTATTGCCTTTTCATATATATTATGGCCAATGGGTGGGGCATAATATAATAATAGCGCCCATGCCCCCCTTTGGTTAAGCTACTGGCGGCCCTGTTTCTGTCAGTAATATTATTACGAGATGAATAATTATTGCGCAGACGGGTGGAATAATATTATGCTGGTGAAACTAAACCTATACATGTACCTAAGTTATTAATTTAAATCGAAACAATTTTTTTAAAAATAATTTTGAGCCGAAAATGGTAATAAAAAACGTACATACAGGTACTTTTTTCCTCTATAAAACATTCGGCCGTCGTCCGAACACAATAGAATTATTCTTCTGACGGAGACGTTAAAACATATGACATCAGTCAAACGACAACAACGATTGCGATTTAAAAGACGAAACAAATCTCGAAGGTTACGAGAAACTTTGAGCATGCTTTAGCTGCCTCTCAAAATATGATATCAACCAATTATTTCCCATCCTTATCGCAAATAAAAGAATACACCAGTTGCCTCCGACGTTCGGGTATAGTTAATATACATAATTATTATTTACGAGATGCCTCCCGAAAGGCGAAAATGTTCACAGTAGTTTCCAGCTTTAAAATATTAAGAGTAATGGGCTCATCAAGCCAACTAAAATATACCTCGTCAAAATATGAATTTATGAATACGTGTAGTCCGATAACTATAAACAATTAAGTTTAACATATCTATTTTATTTAATATAATGATTATAATAAAAGTATAACAAAATTATAATATCCATTGTATTGAGATGTAACGAGAAAATACTACAGTCATTCACAGTTTTATAGTTTTAAATGATATAATAATGAACATCTGCAGTCTAATAGGTACACAAATATTTTTCTATTTATCTTCAATAACATAAATTGTAGTACAACAATCATGGTTTTATGTCAAGTCTATGAGAACTTACAAATAAGGTGTGATGTATTGACAATAAATTACTAAGTGCCTTAAATTACTAACCCAAATCTTAACTCATTATGCACTACTTTTAAATTACAAATCTATTTTGATGTTTGAAAACATTTGAATCGTTTTTAAGGAATCACTTACACTTTATAAATGAATTAACCTCCAGCTCCACATCGGAAGGCATCAGGTATATACTAGGCCCTTTCCGTTAATAAGATAAAATTTAGGGTATAGGGAGGCGACTCGTGATGGTGGGTAGGTACTTAAGCTTTAAAAATAACTACGTCGTAGGAGTTTCAAACGACCTGGGCGCTTCTGTCCGAGAAACCATAACGGAGTACACGGCACACCGGAGGGTTAAACGCGCCGGCGGGGGTGCGCTATTTCGGCAACCTCGCCGGATTCGAACACAATATTCAATAGGTGTAAGTGGTATACACGGCCGCGGTGGTTTACCTGTTGGTGCACGCGGTACACGGATGGATACGTGCGGCTGGTACACATGGTAGACACGCGGTTTATAGACGATGATATAGGTATACGCGACGACAATTCGATGACCTATTGAGGCCGAACAGAACGATTGTAATACTATCAATGGCAGGTACGACCGACTCGCGCTTCTCATCACGTGCTCCCATTCCAACGTAGAGATACGACACACACACACACACACACACACACAAACTATACACCTATGACGTCGCGTAAGGATTATTGCGAACGTTTTCGTCGTCGTAACCGACGCACACGACAACTCCCCCCCCCCCATTTTTCACACGAAAGACCCCGTAGATACCTATAATACCACCTCCTCGGTCCTGTGTACCGCTATCGTGCGTCCGGCGTTGTTGTGCCCCGAAAGTCGTGATGCCTACTGAAGTATAGTCGAGTTATTATCGAGCGATATTAGGCACATGTACCAGCGAAACGTACCGAGTCGGCACGTGACTGTAATTGATACCGCCGTGTTACGTGCACACGTATCGGATTTTTCTCCGCGAAAATTTGGATCGTCGTGTGCCGGTGCGAAGATCGCCCGACAACGATCTCTGCAAAAACGAGGGGGGGGGTTTGACGGTGGATCTGCGACGGCGATATCACGCGGGGTTGGGTGTGGGTCGCCGTGGCGTATACACCGATGTGGGTATGATAATATTAAATAATTTTGTGTGGACGCGCGACCGTTCCGCCGCATAGACGTCCGGTGGTTGGCCGGCCACGAACGCGTTCCCGTAAAACGTTTCACGCTGTTCGTGTTCCATTGGAACGCGTGAAAAAAAAATAATTGCCTACCTACGACAATATTATTTTATTGGCCGTAAATTCGATTGCGGACTGTTCGCCGGCATTAAAATATTACGCGTACGACAACAGAATGCCGAGTCATATTATCAATAATATAATATAATAACAATGACGACGATAACGATAACAACAACAACAACAATAACAATAATAATAACAAGGATAAGTATACTCACGGTATAACGACAAAATACTGTGCGTTGATGCGACGATATCGTATCGAGCGGTTACGCACGTGGTGCCGGTGCGTGTGCCGAGGGTGTCGGTGACCGGTGTAGCGGCAGAGAGTGGGCACACGGAAAACGAATGCGACTGCTGCGGCGATGAGTCTACGACCGTGTACGTGGTGGCCAACGGTGGTAGTGTGCCGGTAGTGACGATGGCGGCGGCTGTGGCGGCGGCGCCGATGGGGGCGGTGGTGACTGGTGGTGGTGGTGGTGGTAGTCGACGTGAACGCCGGCGGCGAGCTGCTGTTGCTGGCCGCTCTCGCTGCTGCTGCCGCTGCCGTTGATTCTGTCACCGTCTCTGTCGGTGCGTGCGTGCGTGTGCGTGCGTGTGCGTGTACGTGTGCGCGCGCCCGCGTGTTCGTGTGTCAGTATGTGTGTGTGTGTGCGTGTGTGCGTGTGCGTGAGTGTTGGTGTGCGCGCGCACGCGACGTGAAAAGATAATAATCACAATTCACAACGACTACAACTCGGACGGTCCCTCTGCCGCCGCCGCCGTGAGTGTACGACGTGTACGTACGTGTGACGGTAACGTTCGAGCTAGCGTGCGCGCGCGCGATTCACAGTCGGCGGCGCGGACGGGGTGAGAATCTGATCGGCCGCCGCCGCCGGCACACACACACGCACACGCACACGCGGCATACGGCACACACAATCGATAGCGGCGGCGTGCGCGAGAACCGTCGTCGGACCGGCGAACGGACGGAGATGACGGAGCCGGCGGACTTTTGAGGCCGGCAAGCGCGCGACGCGACAGACCTACCTCAACGGCTGCCGTGCCTAGGCGAAAGGTACCTTTGACGTGCCTGAGTACCTATGTGTATACACTTATGTAAACGTCGAGAAACGAGGCACGACGGACAACAATGACGTTCAGACCGTTACGATTGTGGTGGGTCGTAGGTTGGGTTGTGTACGAACTTTGCAATCAAACTTTCTGAAATAAAATTTAAACGATAAAAATATTATTGTAGGTACGCCGCTCCGCTGCGCGTTTCGTTAATCGTTTCCAGTCATAAGCCTGAGCAGATGAGTGTGTGTGTGTGTGTGTGTGTGTGTGTGTGATGACCACTGTGAGGGGAGGGGGTGAGAAAAGACTAAGGTTCGTCGACCTCGCCGGATAGACGCGATTGCCCCTGTTGATATCTGTGTGTGGCGCAGATATACAATGTATTCGTTATTGTTGTGTGTATTATTGGCAAAACCATCGACTGCCTTCCGCCATAGCGACAATATTCGTATCTTCATTCGTACGACGACGGTTATATTGCACCGTCGCATCGTTATTCGTCAACCGTCGGTGGATCCATAGTAGTACGAGTCTAACCGGTTTGTGCCTATATATTTTGTTATATACCAGTGTTAAACGTACGCCTAAGTATTATATAATATCGATAATATGTGTGAAGTGCATTGATTTTAAGTACAGTTTAAATAATATAAACTTCTTAAACCCATTAAAAAATATTTAAAATTTATTTTGAATCATTTTTAACGTGCTGTAAGTATACGTGATACGTATTTGTTACCTATAGTATAATGCATAATGAGTAATAACAAATTAATCAAATACTTTTAAAATTGGAATAATTCGTTAGTATTGAAAAAATATTGAGAAAAATTAATTATTACGAATTAGGAAAATCTGTTTCTTGTAAATGTCAACTAAACTGTAGACATATTATCATCCCCACGAAACAGTAAAAAAATTCAAATTTACATTATTACATTAAAATTTATAATTTTATTCTACACGAAGAAGAAAAATGATTTTTAACTATACCTGTAACTAGTTGATAAATTACAGACAGTCCTAAGTCTGTTAAATTAGGATGAAAAATGTTTTTTTTTTCCGGTACCCAACAGCTACTAGGTACTGAATAGTGAGTACACTATAATTGTTAACACGGGGCCCAAGATCCAGCTATAGTAGTTAGTAGGTATAAAATTTGTTTATAGGACCCAAATAGTATGCGATGGTATTATGGTAAGTGGTAATTATAACTATTCAGCCATACAGGTAGGTATTACCTAAAATTCTGCAAAAATGTCAATACTTTTTATTGAATTCGCAAAATAAGTAACGTAACTAATAACAACTACAAATCATTAGCATATGAAAAAGTTGCACACTTTCTATACAAGCAACTTATAAGCAACTGTTTGTATTGAAGGTATTGTGTTCTCAAATTAAATGTTTATACAAATTATACACTATGGTGGGTACTACGGTACTACCTACGGTTTACTCAGGTAATCAGAACTAAAAGTGTAATTATATGCACAAGTACTGAATCAAACAACTATAGGTATAGGTACCTACTAAAATAAATGGCGAAATGCATGTGACATGTCACTATGTAAGTGTGACATTCATAAGTATCTAATAACACCTAAACATTGGTAAATATAAAATTAAATAATAGATAGGTACGCTAACAAATCATTGATTAAATTATCCTTAATATAACATTCCAAGTCGAAACAGATTAAAGTTGTAATCAATGTAAATATGTAATGATTTATGTTTATTTCTAATAGCTTCTACAATGCGTTTTTGCACGAATCACGCCACTTTTGCCACTAAAATACTTATTATAAGTCGACGCAATTAAAATGATTTTTTTTTAGTCTAGTATTAAAATTATGATTACATATTAGAAACGAATTAACGCAATCTATACTGATTTAAAAAAAGCCTCTGATACGGTTGACCACGGGACTTTGGTGTTAAAACTTTAAAAACTCAGCATAGACAATCCATATTGTTATCATGGTTTTCCTCCTACTCCTCTATTAGATATTTAGATAATTCTGTATTAAAGTGAATAACCATTTATCCAATAATAATGCTCCATCTGGTATACCCCTGCAGGGTGGACATTTATCACCACTCTAGTTCATTATATTCATCAATGATATTGGAGCTACCTCGAAACTTTGTAAATACTTATGATTTACAGACGACTTTAAGATCCTTCTTCCTCTGAATTCGATTAATGATTCGACTACTTTGCAATGTAAACTAGATGACTTTACTAAATGGTGTGATTGAAATAATTTTCAGTTAATCCCTCCAAATGCAAAGTAGTATCATTTAGCCGTCAAAGAAAAAACCAACAATCACATATAAAATAAATGGTTACAAATTCCATACTTCTTCTACTATTAAGGATTTGGACGTTCTGTTGTGATCAGACTTGACATTTAATGCTCATATAAATACTAATTATAGTAAAGCCTTACTATAGGCTTTTTAAAACGAAACTGCTACGATTTTACTCCGACACTAGATGTCTTAAAGTACTATACTGTTTTCTTGTGAAGTCAATTTTAGAATTTTCATCAATGATAGGGACCCTAAACAAAAAAACCTAATAGATTATCAATTTCTAGTTTCTAAAAGTAATGGCACTTAAACTTGGTCGTGTTGATGCCTTCTTGCAGGCCATGGATATGGATATGGATGTCTTGAACCATTGGGTTCCAGGCGGTTGTTCAATGATGTAACTTTCAAAATAATTAATAACAAAATAGGTATTATGTCCTGAGCTTTTAAAAAGAATATAAGCTTTAAGGTACCCTGTCACTGCAGCGGTGGCGGTGGCGGTTACCACCGGGCGCGGTTACGGCAAAATGAGTCGTCACAATTTTACGCCACCGCTGCAGTGTGTGGAGAGTGGAGACCTTTAAGGTACCAGCCTTTAATTCAAGAAATCATTATCCCTTTTTGGTTCAAATTTCTCTAATAATATTATCAAGTTCAGCCCATAGTCCCGCCTTCTAGATGAATGTAACACTGTACCAAATTACGATTTTTTCTTTGATTCATTGATTAAATTTAAAAAAATTGTATTGAATAACCAAACTTAAATTATCTATTTAGTATTTACTATATACATTATACAACGTACAATTTATTGTATCTATGTAAGTATTTGTTATGGAAAGTTTCTAACTTTTTTCTTCTTATGCCTTTGTAGTTTGTACTGTACTATTTACCTCTTTAGAGTGTTAAAAGAACAATAAATAAATACCTAAATATTGAAAAATATTTGTTATGTGTACCAGCCGAACTTTTGGTAAACAACTTATCGAAATTGAGCACATTCAATTCCTTTTATTATAAAAAATCAGTAAGTATTAGTAAATAACTACGCAAATTTAAAATAAATTGTAAAATTGTATTCATGATTGTTCTCACTTTATTTAAATTGACATTATAAATCTCCCGTCTGGCCATCCACCATAACTCGATTCCATATATGAAATAACTGATTTTTCAAGCGATGTACAAATAACTGACAGCTGTTGTTCATTAAATATTGATTGTAAATTACTAAATACAAAAATTAACTTACGACTTAGTCACACAATATAGGTATACTATATTATAGTACAGTCAATATGAATCATTCCATTTCAACCGGAAATCAATAAATTGTCCTGGATATTTAATGGAATTTACTCTTTCAATATTTTAGCGCAGGTACACTAGGTACAGTTAGCATAATTCATTTTCAGACAAAAGATTTTATTTGTGCATAATTTCTGCTCAATATTTGGATTATAAATTTTTTAATTATCCATAATATGTTAAGATTTTGCTTAGCTTAATTCAAAGAAATTATTATGAAACCACGAATTTATGGCCTTAATGACTTAATTAGCTTTTATGTATAATTTATCAATATTTTTTTCTTGTAGGAGAATAACAGTACCTATCATCTGCGAAACACAGTACCAATATATTAGCATCAACATTAATTTTAAACAATCCATTTATGTATAGAATAAATAAAATGAGCCCAAGTGATTTATATTTAGAGAATTATAATATTGATCATAAATTTCAATTACCTGAAGCCCGTTTGTATGACTCTATCTAATAAGGTATTTTTCAGTACCTCTTATTCGAGGTACTATCAAATGCCTTTCTGACATTTAGAGAAATACCCATAGTTGTATTACTCAAATCTAAAGTTTCATGAACCTTTTTATTGACAAAGAAATGTGCTTCATTTACTGACCTGTGAACTACCCTGTAAAAAACCAAATTAGTTATCAGAATAAAAACAGTTGGCATTTAAAAAATGAATGTATAAATTCTGGTTGAAAAAATTCTTTTTTAATCATTCTGTATATAGTAGATACTTATTACCTATACTTATTACCTTAGCTTGTAAAATATAAATTCTCATATAAATTATACTTATTTAATTATCTTTTTTTAATGAGTTTAATATTAATAATTTAAAGAACTTCCAGAATATTGCAAAGTAAAAATATCATTGATGCAAATATTACACTATTGACTATTATACACGCAGTACAATGTACATAGTTCATAGATAATCTGATAATATAATATAAATAGTAATATATTCGTATATATTATATTATTTGAAGTAAAAAAATTAATACAAAATACGGTATTAGTAGGTTTGCAGATAAATAGTATTATAGTATATATTATTAAAAAATTGATTTAACTTAGTTGTATCATTTTGCAAAAATATATTTAATACTAAAATCAAAGAACATATTTTTAACTCTTTTAATGTTTTAGGTACACCTAAATGGGTTTATGAAATAAACTTCACAACAATGTCAAAAGTTTAAAAAAATCAATGAATACAATTTTACCAAAACATTAAATTTCTTCACTAATTGTCTATATAATATAATGTATCATGCTATTACAGTATTACCTATTATTATACGGTTTAAACATTCTGTGAATACTAAATTATAAAGGATCCAGTTGGCAGTTTGTTTAATAGCTGTCCTTTATTTCGTCGGTATAATATGCAGCCACAATGCAATTTGTTCATATAATCGGATATATACCATTTATGTTACATCGAAGGCGAACAGTTATGTTTATCTTTCAAAACACCCATATCCAATACAAATCTAATAAGTAATAACGCATTAATCATACTCATCGAACATGACTCTAATAGTAGGTATATTAGATTAATACCTATGTACAATAATATATGAAATAGTATTTTAAATGTATCCAAATTATATTTAAAAAACCAGGGAAGTCGGTCTGCTATATAGTGTAGATTTCGATGTTTTTTTATTAGTAATATGGTAAGTTGAACTATTATTTTTATAAAAAACCTCTCATAAAATATAATATGACCAAAACCGTGGTGTGTTTAAAATTAGTCTAAATATTTTTAAACTTACATTGTGTATGGAAAACGATAATTTATTTTTTTATTATCATATTTTTTTATTAGGCAATCTGTTACATTAGTTGAACAATAAGCTTAATTAATAATAATATTAGTACACACAAAAAACACAGAGTGAAGTAACTTACCAGTGGAGGTACTCCGTCAATAGACAGCTAACTTATATACACTTGCGTTTATATTTTTTTTTTTACATAGTAACTAATGAATTATATACTAATGTACACCATTGACTTTTCAATATCTTTTAGGGACTACTAGGTATGGATATAGATGTGAGTTAAGAAATAAGTGGATTGCGATGACGATATAATAGGTTATGGATACTTATCTATATCGCTAGAGTGGAGGGAATTATTTGAGAAATAAAATGGAGCTTTTGAAATGATATAAAGGATTTTTAACTGAATTCTTTGGATACCATTGGTATTAAACATTTTCACTGCACCCTAGAGCTGGATGCTGTATGTCCAGATGGGTCCAAGTAGTAGTTTGTAAATCAATAATTTATTTTGTAGTTTTATATTTTTGGATGTTAGTAAGGGACGGAGGAAGTGTAGGTGATTATTCAGGGATTGAACTTTGTTTTTAATGTGAGAATAAGACGACGGTCGATATGAATACCAAGGTGATGTACATATTGAGCTATAGGTAAAAGATGATTATTGAGAGAAAGTAACCGGCATATTCCCTGACAGAGGTGAAGGTGCAATGGATGAACTTGTTTTCATTCATTTTAACATCCCATTCCTATACTAGGTTTCAAGAAGGTTGAGATGATTTTGGATGTAGGGGGAGGCTAGATAGGGATCTACACTGATAACTATGTTAGCTTTGTTATCATCAAAGTCACCGATTGGGGTTTGATTCTAGTTTGGCTGATCAGAGATGAATATGTTGAAAAGCTAGTTGAAAAGTAGGGAGGCCGTCACTTCACCTTAAAGTACACCAGCATTAATTTGTGTCGGAGGGGAAGCGGTCTTACTGAAATTTTAGAATTCAAATGGCTGGGTAGTATGCCTACATTTTATCTTGCAAAGTAAACCTGCATGCCACACCATATCAAACGCTTGGGAGACGTTGAGGAAGGAACCAGCACAGTAATTTTTGTCTTCCAAGGCGAATGAGATTTTGTTAACTAATCAATAAACTTGATGTATAGTAAAATGACAATTACGAAATTCAAATTAGGAGTTAGGTAGAATATTTGCATCATTACTACTAAAACGTATACTAACTATAGTTAGTTTTTCAAAAATGTTTAATATAAAATAGAGAATTAGCATATTCTGATTATTGAGTTCAATATTTGGGTAAGCAAAACGATAGTTTTCTTAGTAAGGTGCCGAATTATTTCACTAGTGATTAAGTCAAAAACCTTGTGGTTTTTTTAGGAGAATTTTTTTTATTAAATAATCTACTTCACTGGGAGAAAAGTAACGAGTAGGAAGTGACATTGGCAGGGCGAGTCAAATAAATTGTCTACGTCATCGATCCCATTTGAGGATAGCATAATATAATAGTGTAGCTGAAAGGTATGTTTTGTGAAAATATTTGCTTGGTTTTGTTCGGAACGATCATTTATAAGTAACAAAATAGAACGTTATACAACATTTTAAATGTCTATAATTAATAGGATAGGAACAATTATAAACCTACAATTATATAACCTACTTATCACAGAAAATGAGAATACTATAAAAATGAAGCACAGGGGAAGTAATGCTAACGCAGCCACTCCCCCCCCCCCCCCACAACAAGAAAAAATAGTAACGCATTTTAAATACACAATAAATATTAGTATATTACACTATAATTTTTCACTATTGGTTGATATTTCTTTTAGATATTTTTATTATTGATGTCTCCAAGTGATATTTATTTCATACAAGAGGATGCAATATATAGAAGGTCCAGAGCCGTGTTAAGGGGGGCAAAGGGGGCAATTGCCCTCGGGCGCCTTAGTTTTGTAAAAGTAAGGGGCGCCTTTATTTGCACTTAATATGCTACCTGGGGGCCCAAATTGTAGGGAAGGGGCGTGAATTGCCCCCGGGGCGCGGAATTGCTTGACACGGCTCTGAGAAGGTCCTATGTTTATATGAGATAAGCGGCTAATCATTTTTTAAATAACTACACATTGGTAATGCGGAATAACAGATTGATTTATAATATTATATAGGAACCGCCTATAGTTTAAAATGTTAAAATGTATTGTATAAATGTCTGTATCAAAAACAACTACCTAATAAAACATAATAGTCTTTACGCTGTGTCTTTAGTAATGCGGCATAATTTATAAAAAAAATTATCTATAATAGAATTGTTTTTAGTTTTATATTTAAAGGTTATTGTTACCTATATGGCTATACACATATATTTATTTTCTATTGCTATTGAAATTTTAACGTTGCGTTATTAGGTATAACTCGACAATTATAATGAGTATGTGCTAGGTATAAACGATAAGCTGATTACAATGTTATACGTCTATTTTATTTAGACAATTATAAAATAATGATAAGTGTGAGTAGGTAAAGGTTAGGTTATCATCAGTAGTGCAACTAGCCGGTAAGTTGGCAAAGTGAAACTTTGGGGCAATGGGGCCCCTGATGTATTGCACCAAAATTGATCCTAAATATGTACAACATTATTATGTAATTTGCACCAAAAATTTTAAACTGCGTTTGTAATTTGCACCAAAATAAAGATGAGTAATTTTCACCATCTCAGGTATAGTAAGAAATAGGAAATGTAATTTGCATCAAAATTCTAATCGATTATTCCTTTGATAGTATACAGAAATATATAGTGAGATATGAGAAGCTAAAGACACAGAGTATTCAGCTATATACAGATTCCTAGTGGTTATTTCGGTTATTTCACTATGGTATGTAATATTTTATGTATCAGCATTCTTCAAAAATTCAAAAACCATAAAAACACTTAATTTTTTGACAACATAATATAGGCTTATAGCATGCTAAAAAAAATAATTAAAAATTTATCTGTCATTATTACATTGAGGATAATATAATAACTGTAAAAAAATATATATATTTAAATAATATGAAAACGTATGAAAGTAATAAATTAAATCAATCAAACAATGTAGATTTTCTATTAAAAAAAGCACTATAAAACGAGTGTTTAATATTAATAAATTAATATAATGGTATTTCACTGCTAAAATTGTCTTTTATACCACTGTGGGTCAACCCGACGAATAACCAACTATAGGCACTTGATAATCGAATACGGTGGTGCAAATTACATACCTACCCTTATTTTGGTGCAAGTTAAAAACACTGTTTTCAGCTATCTGTAATAGTGAAAATTATTTATCTTTATTTTGGTGCAAATTACAAACCAAACTCCCAATATTCTACATCCATCGTGAGTGATGTGTGACTGTGTGTGCAATGTGCAGTAACTGATCATTAGTGTGCGTGAGTTTTCCGAACGTTTTCTGAACGTTTTATGTAGGAAATGGATTTTCGACTTTTGTTTTGTTTAATTAGTACGGTAGGTACTAAATACATTTTCTTTTTTTTCAACATTCACATACTTTATATTAGTGTAAAAGATACTAAAAAAAATTGAAAACCCATTTTCTACATAACCTAGAAAAAAATATAAAGAATTCAAATATGTTTTTTCAAAATTAAAATTGGACTTCTGGAAGAAGGTATATTTTTTTCTTCCACTTATTCATCTAAATGCATCAAAAACGATTAAAAAACGACTCAATTTCAACAGCGTGGAAATGGTTTTGATTATGCTACGGGAGGGGATGAAGCGATGTCCCAAGTACCTTGAATTGTTAAAGACCATTTTCATTTTTGAGTGGGGGGGCCATTTTATATTTAACCTTTGGTCCTCCAAGTGTCTAGTCGCGCCACTGGTTATCACTGGGTATTACCTAATATAACTAATTAGTGTACCTATACAATTATTTATATTATACATTATATACATTATATACACAGCGACAGTGGTCCATGCAGTGAGACATATTTTTTGTTCACCACAATAGCTGAGTAATGGAAGGCTATATAAAGTGTACTGGAAAATAATATTTTTATAGAAACGAAATATCACGTGAAGTAGGTACCTATATTTCTAGAAATTATTATGACTGTAAGTTTTTTGTGACTGAAACTATTTGCGAAACGATGATAGTACATGCCATGGCATTTTTTTTTACGTGATATATTTATTTTTTGATGGAAACTATAACAAAACAAAAATTTACAGAAAAATATTTAAACGTAACAGTATATTTCTACAGAATATTTATTCGGATGGAAAACATTCATAGTGGAAATTATTTATATTGATAAGAGCGTGGCTAGAGATTAAAAAAAAAAATTCGTGATAATACTTTCTTTGATTATTCAAGCGGGGTGATTGAAAAGTATGTAATAGCAGGAAATAATAGATTTATTGTTGGCAAATACTTAATGGATTTTTTTAATCTATCACAATCATAATTTGTGACGGACCTTGGTAAACAGATAATTATGAAATGGAAAATTCTAAATTGTTAATGAATTAATAAAATAACACTATGGTTTAACAACATCGCCAATAATACAATTGTTCATTAATTATTTCAGTGTTTAAATGTTTAATACAACAAACAAAAAATGAAATGTATAAAATGGTTTTTCTTTTAAGAGCTTAAAAAGATTTATTTTTGTACAAAATAATATGGATTAGGTATGGGAATGTTACCCTAGTAAAGAAATAACTATAGGGATGCCTTCTCAATCTCTTCAAAAAAAAACCTCTATCACCTTGAACTTTAATAAATTCGATAAAAATTTAAGCTGAAATTGGAATTCGAATATTTGGAAAAGTTTGATTAGTTTGACTTCAAACATAACCAAGTTCAAAATGTTTGAGTATGACAGCAGATTAATTTTAACATTTTCATTTGTTAGGTTTGATAAAAGCCGCATTAATATGTTATAATACTAGCTGTTTTACTTTTATTATATTTTAAAAACTTTTATAGTTAACATTTAACAAATTCAACTAAGTTTAAAGTACAGATATGATTGAAGTTAGAGAAAGCTGAAGTTCGAACCATCCCTATCAATAAAATAGATTTTATGTTATTAAATATACATAATAAGTAATTAATATTATTTTATATTTATAACTATATAATTTAATACATTTTAAACATATATTATATTTCCGTTGATAACTTAAAATGTATTAATGAAATACAATTTGTATACCTCAGGTACCTATTTATTTTTAGTAATTTATTTTACTTACGTGTACTGCTGTAACTAAATAAATAATAATAAAATTGGTAATAGCTAAAGTAATTATATATCTAACTTATATTTTGTTTTTAAATATTAAATGTATACCAAATAGTTGTTATTAAAGATAACAACAATTTAACTTCAACAAAATAATTAATTACCTAGGTATTATTTAACTAACTCAATAAATATCTTAAAAATAAACAATTAAACTCAATTAAAGATAAATATTTATTTATTCTTTCTATAGTGGTTAGCGACCATAATGTTCTTTTCGGTGTTATTTTTTATTTTAATGACTGTACAAATATTTTTTTTAAAGCTGCATTTATTGACTGGTGAACAAAAATGAATTTATCTCTAGTTATCTATAGCAATAATTATATGTACCTATAGGCTATATTACCCAAGATTTTAGGTCATACGATTCTGGCAGAGTAGAAGTTCAACATTTAAAAATAAATCTTATTATTAATAATTAAATTATAAACATGATAATATACATATAATAATTAATAACATACCCGGCATGTTTAATTTCACTAATTTTGTTGTGAGATTTTATTACTTTAATATCTGTAATTTGATCTCACGTTTCCTCAAACTTTATTTTATTGTTTATATTTCAAGAGCAAAAACATCATGTTTTGCACGAACAAATCCTATTATTCAGTGTCCATACTCCTTACACTATTACAATCAAATTTTTCAATTTGCAAAGTTTATTGAGGAGAACATTATCTATGATGCACCATTTTATTTATATTTTATAAAAATGTTAGTCGAACTATAGAATAAAAGCTCAATATCACAGATAAAGCCATATTAATTTTACCAGTTTGGATAATGCTGATTATTTGAACGGGCATGGTGTTTTTCGAGCAAAAAACCGTTTTACATATTATTCCTTAAATATATATATATAGTACTATTCCGTAATTTCCGTAATTTTTTAAATTTCCCATATGAAACCCCTTCAAAAACTGGCATGGAATAACTAATCTAGGAAGTAAGGGTTGATCGTAGAACATATGAGTAAAATGGTTTCCATACAAATTTGTATACATTTATCAAATAAAAAAATAACATTCCATAAAATTATGAAACATTTCTGTAAGTATTAAATTCCGGAGTATATAATTAATTAGATTGTTATCATAATTTTCAAATGATGATTCAAATATTTGCAATTTTAAAAAAAATACATTCATACAAATTTTAAATTCCATCCTAATTAAATTAAACTTGGTTATGAATTCCGTGCCCTTAATCCGTCCATCAAACATTTATTCCGAGGAAATTTAGTTTCATTCATATTATACTCCCGACATTGTTTCCATACCAAAAAAAAATATTTCCCACTATATAAATATAGTGTTCATATAATGCATACAGCACATATAATTTCCAACTTTGTATGTGCCTTCCACAGTTTCCCCGTATAATTACCATTTACGTCAATATAAACACAAGCTAAATAGTTTATCTACCTTATTTCAATAATGAACGTTACGTAATACATTTTGAATTTAGCATGCATGTCAAGATGACACAAAATAATTTCATTATTACTGAATACATCAATATTAAATTAAAAAGTTGGGTTCATTATATTATGGACAGATAAGTATACCTACCTATAAATTAATTATTATAGTGAATAAATAAAACCTAGGATCTCGCTTCTGCTGTATGTATAGGTAATAGCTTTCGATTGCACATATTTTGTACCTATAGTTATTGAGTTGGTCAGTATTATAATAATGGATGTGTTAAATTTGAATTCAATGATTAAACGTTGCACCTATACGGAAAAACGATTCAGAGCGAAGGTGACAGACAATTGGAAATTAAAACGCATACCAAAGAAAACGTGTACTTGCCTATATATTTTCAGTGGTTTTTGATTTTTGTTAGAATAACTTATAAAAAACATTGCTATACATTTTTAATTTTAGATATAACTAAACATGAACCGGAGTGGTTAATAAATTCAATTGCCTATAAATATAGCATACAATTAAAATAATATTTTGAAAATGTCATTGTCTACAGAATATTAAAAGAAGGTATTTAGGTAATAGCGGAAAGATTCAAAACTTTACAATTAATATTTTTTTGAATCACAACTAATCACCTAAAATCATTTGATACAAACTGTACCAAATTTTTTTTATAAAAATTATATTTTAAAAATATTGTCAAATAGGTACTTTTGATATATTTTTTTAATTTCATCACAGATAACTTAAAAGGAACCTTTATCATATTATCATGGTTTTTAACCTTTTAATAAAAAAATTTAAAAACTAAAAAAATGCAAAAATTATATCATTTCGATAAATATTATTATAAGTATTTGGTGAAAATTATAAGTTTCTACAGCTAGTCCTTACTGAATTACGACAAAAAAAATAAATAAATTCGTCGAAATATTAGTGTTGCGTAAATATTTCAGTTTTAAATATATTACTTTATTATTGGATTATTGTTCAATTTCCATTCTTCCTAATTTAAATTATCTCCTCATTACGTTGATATAGGACCTACTGCAGTATTTAATTTATCAAAATAAACTTTGCATATTTCCTAGTTTTTAGTAGGTATATACTTTTTAGTTTTTATAGCACATATTTTAACTTATTGAGTGCATATTCTAGCGGGAAAAAGTTCCTTTTTTATTGTTTTAATTTCCGAGCCCTACTTATAGCTATGCAGATATGACCAATAATTTGCAATTTTTTTTTGTTTTTTACAATAATACCATACGATATAGGTACATAATATATTACTGGCATCAACAACGAGGTTATTAGCCGATGTGAATTATATTGCTTACCTACAACATTTATTATATGATTCATTTATAAAAATCAAATTCACAAATAACGCTGCACATTAACCTAACCTGTAATCAACATCACGATAACGCTTATAACCAAATACTAATTGTTATGGCTGTGGTCACCTATTTTATCACAGAACAATCGATAAATTATTTTTTAATCTTTAGTAGCATTATTTAGTGTTTTGTTCATGTATGGTTTTATTAGATATTACTATACGTCTATAATAGTATACCAGATACGTATAAGTAATATATAATATATAAGTAATGAAGTATAATATACGTACTAGACTACTACGTACGACATTATAATGAATCGAGAAAAAAGACATTGCGACGGACGATGGACCGATAAATTATTATGTCAGCGTGGCCTCTTTAATAATTTCTCACAATATTGCTGTAGGTACCTTATTCAGTACCTATAGCTACTGCCTGCGGGATACGAATAGCTCCTATAAGGGCTTAACATTAACCATCGACCCTTAACGTCTACGCAACTACATTAGGTATGTATATATGTAGGTATGTACTGTGGTGTATATTGTATACCATCCAATCGTATATTATAATATTATTATGTCTGAAATATAAATACTGAAATAAGCATTTCATGCAGGTATCTATGTATAAATATAATATTTATAAATATTTAATACATCCACCGTATGACCGTATAATATATTACACACAATAGGCACCTATTAGGAGGGTATGATATCATGCTGCTGTCGCGTGTTGAAGAAGAGCTGCAGCTGACGACCAATAATATTCCGCTACACGGCACGCGTCTTCCTTCTTCGGTTCGTATAAATTATAGGTGAAGGTACGGTATATATGAAAATATAATAATATAGTAGTCGTCAGCACTCTAAAACTCTGCAGTATAACTGAATAAGTATACATCGGCATACCGCATATGATGTACTAGTAGGTACATAAATGTATAATGTATGTAAACAGCACGGAAAAAAAATTACTATTATTTTATAGTTAAATTCAATATAGTTATACTTACTGTATTATTTATTATTATAACAAGACTAGTGTAGTTTAAATAACTATAATAATATAGTAACATTTTAAATAAATAATATAGTTAAACTGCCTATAATAATGATTGGTTTTACGATTTTCTATAGTTGAATTTGGTAAGTATAAAATGTAGTAAAAACAATACAAATTTTATGTTGGCAATGATGATATTACTTATGTTTATAGTAGGATCAACTATAAAAATACGTTGGTTCATATTTTGTGGTTGTGAAATATGAACATATTATTATGGTCTATGGATTGTTCCAAAACCTATGCAAAACATAGGGAACTCAATTACTCAAAGAAACAGCTCATTCTATTACATCAAGAAAAACATAACTTTGACTATATCAATGAAACAACAATTAAAATATTCATATAAACTTTTAGCAACAGACACAAATTTATATACAAGTAATAAACAAACTGGTGCATTTATATCATTATCGAATGAGTTAATTCAACTTTATATTTTAAAAACATTATTCCTTTCCGAAAAAGTTAACTTTTCTGACAATGAAGTAATTTTTGTTTCATGGGTTTCAATAAAAGGAATATTATACAAGTGTAAAAATATGTCTGTTGTTTTATACTTATGTGAGGAAAATAATTATATGTTACCATCTTTTGGCTTGATACAGTCAACTGCATTACCAATTTAAATAAACCATTTGCAATTCGTAAAAAATTTAATACTCAGTATACTTTGACGAACATTTCCAAGCTTTTAATGTAATGTCTACACAAAATGTAATACGTATTTCCTTAACTAATTTAGAAAACATTTACCCTACACATCTTTGTACTATTTCTAATGGGTTAACATTTATGCCATTAAAAATATAAGCATAAATAAGTTTAATTATTATTTTATTAAGTGTGTACTCCCTTATTATTTTATATACATATTGTGATTATAACTATATTATGTAATTGGTATACTAAATGGCGTTTCAAAATTCTTACTTCTTCTACAGTCAAATATAAAAAAAAAAAAACATTATGTATGTAAATATTTAACAATTATAATTTTGTAATACAACACTTTTTTTAAATATATTATTTAATTAATTATTATTTCATGTACCTACCTTAATACCTTTTATACTATTATTATATTTTTATACTTTTTTACTATTGTAGTATTGTATATTAATAGGTACCATATTATAGCAGACAATTTTTTCAGTGGGGTACTTAAATTTTTTTCTGTAATTTTTATAGAGCTATAGAATACTTATCATATAGGCATTTTCTTATGACGCCATCATTCATAAAAAAAGTTTCAGTGGTGGGGGCACTTCCCCCAGTGCCCAACCAGTGGCCTAATAAATTATTATGTCAAATTTTCAACTATAAAAATATGGTAAAAACAACAGTTAATTTAGTTATTTTTAACAATGTTAAAATCATTAACAACAATAATTTGTATATTAAGTATAACTATTCATTTAGTTGGATTAACAGCATTATATAACTTAATACAATAGTTAAATCAACTAAAGTTTATAGTTAATAAATAGTAGTCAATTTTATAGTTGAAATAACAATTATTATGTTACTAAAAAAAAAAGTTATTTTAACTATATTTATAGCTGTCACATATATAACTGTAAATTATGATTAAACTAAACATAAAAACAGTTGAAGTAACTGATTTTTTTATCCGTGAGTCAACGGAAACCGTCGTATAGGTACCAATATAATAGAGATTAGAATTAGCAGCTAGCCAATTAAATAAACAGATAAAACATTTTGTATTGATACAAATTATGTTTGTTTAATCCAGAGATTCCCAACCATGGTGCCGTGAAATTTTTTTAGGGTGCCGTAGAAAAAACAATTTCATTAAAAATATAGCATTGTGAGTAATAAAACGGACTATAATAATATAAAACCTATCGTGTTTCATATATTTTGTTGGAATATTACGATGTTCGATCTATTTTAATGTTCATATACCAGTTTCATTGCTATCGCTTCGATGTCTTGTGCTTTTATCTTATCTTCGACAATAGTAATTTCATAATATAGGTATACTAACAATTTCAGTAAAAAAAACAAGCCCAAGTGTCACATTAGTTCCAATAATAAATAAATAAATAAGTTCCCCAATTTTAAATTAATATTGTAAATTAAATAATAAATAAAAATAAATAATAATTAAAAATAAAAATAAATACAATGTAATAATTTGTTTATAAAATGTAATATGTATATAGTATGCATCTACACCTCTTACTACTTTTGATTATAATCATGCACTAAAAAATAGAATCGAAGTACTCTATAGTATAGAACTATAGAGCATAGGGTGCCTCCGAATTTTTAGAAAATGTCCAAGGGTGCCGCGAGTCAAAAAAGGTTGGGAACCTCTGGTTTAATCAAATTAAATATTTAAATATTTTAGATTCATTGCTTATTTTAAAAGTCATAATAATATAGTGTTTCATATAAAAATAAATAAATAATAACTACAATTAGGTGCCCGCCTAGATAGTGCTTATAAATTATAACTTCTATAATATAATAGTAGGTATATACCTAGTTTAATAATAATTTGTTTAATGTATTTAGTCAAATTTTGTTTAACCTGCAGGTTTCGTTTTAATATTTTAAGTAAATTACCTATTTTAATAGTCGTTAAAATGATTCATACAAAAATTTAAAAATAATATTGCCTTTTGAGATACCTAGTTATAATATTTTTAATTTGTTTGGTTTGGATACATTCATATATTAATTACTAATACAAAGTAGGTACTCTGTTTTATCATATTTTGTTTTACTAATTTTAATATTTTATCTATACTTGACCTGTTTTGGCCCTCTGTTATCTTTGGTCACTGTGCACAAAGTAGACTTTTCAAACATTGACCACTAAAATCGGGCATTGTAATTTCCTACTTAGCCCATAAAATACACTTTTAATACGAACAGTGACAATACCTAACATAGCAATATTTAAAAAAAGAAAATAAAAACATTTCTCTAACTAAACGACTGAATATATTATAATAATAATTAGATTAACACATTTATTGACTAAGAAATATGACTGTGACGCTGCAGACTGCAGTGCATACTTCTAACAAAAAAGAACATGTCAACACTAGCTGCTTTAAGAAAAACTCACAACATTAACAAACGACACATCCACTATTGTAAGGCACGGCACACATGACATATGTTATAATTTCTAAATTATAATAATAATAGTATATGATTACACATTGTCTGAGCGTTTAAAAATCAAAATGTATACCAGTTGTGTATTTACTATTCGGTATTTCCCGAAGCGGTTTCTTCGTTTCAACGAGTGGGCAGAAGCGAAACTAAAATTACCAACATTATATTTATGTTCAATATATACCTACATTGTATTATACGACGACCTACCAGTTACAAGTAGGTATAACATTAAAAAAGTAAAAAATCAGGGAAATTTATTGTTCTGCTGTACTTTGTGTGTATAGTGTAACTGTGTAAGTAGTTTTTGAGTGTACCTCGTCATTAAGTAGGTCGCTGTTATGGATAATATGTTAAATTTGAATTCAGTGAAAATCATTGCATACGAAAAACGATTCTGAGCAAAGAAGGTGTTCCAACCTCTATTTCTAAAAATATTTTATAATTTATTTTATATTAGATGCCATGAGTGATTAATTTTCTATTAATAATAATAGGTAAAATAAGTAGGTTTAAATAAAAATATCAGATCCGCATTTCTTTGGCACCCCACTTTGAAAAAATCATTAAAAATCAAGCTTTGCTGCACAAAAGCTCTAAATCGAGGTCCAGTGGCTGCGCCAGAATATTTTTCTTGGTAGGGCCAATAGGAGGCCAACATTTAAAAGGTTCGGCCACGCAAAAATTATAAGATTTATGTCCGCCCCCCCCCCCCCCCGGTTAGAGCGTTCTCTCCATGGACGGAGTATAATACGCGAGGGACCAGTTTAGGTTGTGGATTGCGTTATCATAATATATAATATAGGTATACTTAAATGTAATTTTATATTTACGTGTATTTACGTACGGTAAACTATTACAATATTTATTTCAGTTTATGAAAAATGATTATATTATTTTGTTTAAAGTCGGACTATGGCCCTACCTGGCCCGCCCCTGACGCCGCCACTGAGTCGGCCACAGACCAGCACAAAAAAAGGCTCCTAGTATAGATTCACAATTCCAAGATAAGGGTGCCAGAGAAATGCACCTAAAAATATTGTGTAATATAATATTATTAATAATATTTTATCAGATATTATTATTATTAACTTATAAATTAATACCAAGATTCCGACGTTCCGTATAGAACTGTGAAATAATGTCTTATTTAATAATATGGAATAAGTTCAGAGTAAATAGATAATACCGAAATAGTATAATAGTATAAACCTAGTCCAAATGACTAAATTATATGTAGAAAATTGATTCTCGTCTTTAATAACTATAATATATAAATAATAAATATCAGGGGTCTGGTGTGACTTGGTGGTTGACCTCAGACACTGACGCGTTTTGAGGTCAAGCGCATAGGCCGATGTTGCTAGTTCCCGAATGTGTGACATCTGGAGTTTTTAGTGACGTAGCTCACTCCATACATAAGCGTGTTCCTCAAGACCACAACCATTACCGTAACCTACAAAATGATAATGGCCATATAGTTGCCGTTGCTGAAGATTAATAAAAAAAATAAATAAATAGCAGTATGGCTAGCTAGATGGCTAGATAAATATTATGGTATACCATGTTATGATATATATTATACATGACGTATACCTATAGCGGCTATACACTATAATATATATATTTATATTGATAACATTTTATTGGTACCTACCTAGTCCAAACAATTCAATTCACTTCAACAATTGTGTAAATATTAATATTATAAATAAATAACGCAATGGCGAGATCGTCGAGTCTTTTTGTATTATAACTAATAAAACAATAGTAAATAAATAAATAAAACAAAAGCATAGTTGTTTTTTTTAAAAAATAGGGATGTATCTAATTTCATCAAAATCAGAATTTCAAATGTTTATTAAAAATTTTATTTTCGATATTTTCAGAATGCTATATAAGCCCTGCAATTTATAAGGACCTCATATCATACATTTTCAAGATTAAGCTATAAAAATCTAAAATTGTATGCTTTTTAATTACAAAATAATTTGTATAGGTATATATTCTCGGGATTTTTGTTGAATTTTGTTAACATTTGAACTTCAAACGCATATAAAAAAATTGTGACTTTTCAATATTTATGAATTGCAGAATTTTTGATATTTATATCTTAAAATATAAATAAGATCCAATTAGCTAACCACTTTTAATATTAAAAATTGATACATTTTTTTCTGCTGGTTGTAAAAAGTATGTTCAGTCACAAAAAAAAACACATCATTATACAAAACCAATAAATGCCATCGATTCGTTCAAAATCTAAAAGGGACAAAGTTCTTCTAAAAAAATGTGTGCTAAAATTGGAATCATTCCAAGTAGCTACATCATAATTTCGTTAGGGCCTAAAAATTCTCATAACTCCCTAAAAAATTTGAATACCATAAAAAACTCACGACAAAACACACTTAATGTTCTTCCCTTTAAGATGTGTAATAGATCAATTCACTCTAATATTAAAGATCACTATAACACACATAAATACAAATTGGTACAGTTGAATATAAATTAACTATATGTACCTATTATACGTTTGTATAGGACGGAAACAGCACATGCGTGGGACGGGAGTAAAAATTGTATTATTTTATACTGTTGATAGGGGGGGAGGGGGGTAGGGGTCTGGACCCGTGAACTGTGAGAAAATAGATAATTTATATTTTGTCATGCCGAGGACCCACAGGATTGTGTAAACATTACAGAACAATCCACAAGGCATGAATATAGGTGATCACAATATCAGAAATTTGTCATAAGTTACACGCTATCTAGTTGTTTACATACCTACACGAAATACCATTAAAATCATAGACATAGGTATAAACTATTAACTAAGTTGCTTAAGTAGGTGCTCACTACTAATTACTAAACTTAGGTTATATGGTGGAGATTGAAATAATGAGAAAATGTATATAAAACCATAAACTAAAGAACATTTAAAATTTAACAATTAAATCAATGGGTATATTACCAGGATACAGAACCTTTGTTTTTTTTAAAAATTGAGACTGCTCTTAAATCATAATATATTTTGATCAAAGGTAGATTCAAAAGTCTATCGTCGTCATAAATCATAATGTTAGTCGTTCAGTTTCTAAATCTAAATAATTATAATACAATTTTTTATGAACAAATGTATAACACAATATTGTTCTATACTCTATAGCCTAAGACAATTTTTTTTAACCAATAACAACATCGTTGTATAATATATTAATATAACATAAAGGCGCTGCCACAGGTGTCTAAAATATATACTATATAGTGTGGTATAGAAGTCTGTGCGGGTGCAGCGGGCATCGGCATGACAAAATGAACAAATCGGGACCTTGTCCTGAAAATGTCATGGTGCTTGAGGTTATCTACATTCTTCAGCAGCCGTTGTCGATAGATTATAATTTATAACCACAGACTTTTTCACTTATAGATAAGTAACTTCTATATAATTAACATTGTTACAAGTGAAGCTCAGCTGTGGATGGCCACCATTTTGTCAGTTGGTAAAACATTTCATTCGTTATACAAAATGTATTAGGAATAACATCGTTTTTAATGGAAAAATAAGATAGTAAATGTAAAATGATTTATATAAAATATTTTTTTTTTTTTTTTTAAACAACAGGTTTAGAAATAATAAAATTTAATACAAAATAAATCATAATTCATTTTTTTTACCATATAAAATAACATGCAATTACCAACCGACCTTGAAGCTTCAATTCGTGGCGGGAGTTCGTTATCTAGTATTACATATAAATCTGTGATGATAACCGACACGCTGATAATAGCGGTGATAACCTTATCAGTTTATCAGTATAAGCATGGACGGCGCGCACGAGACTGCGAGAGTCGACGATAATAATAATGAGTGAATAATAATATTTTTACACTGTATTACTGTAAAACATAATATTATTGCGATCGAGTGAGTATTTGAATTCGACATTGTTACTTTTAAAATAATTACCCTCTGCTGTAAGTTGAATAATGTCCATCGTACATCGTTTCGGCTACCAACGCTTCTCGTCACAAACAAAATGCGTGTGTGTTGTCTCCGGGTGTTCGTCGACGGTGAACTATGGGACTGCCTGCTGATAGTGAAATTCAACCGAGAATATGTGCTGTACACTACTGTTGACCAGCTACCGTTCAGCGTGTCGGCCGAAGTGTGCTCTCTAGGCCTGAACGGCGCCCGGGACCCCGTGCCTACGGTTATGGACGCCAATTGTCTGGAGTGCGTCATCAAGGCGCTAGAGAACAGCGACACACTCAAGCGGTCGGTCGTGAGGCGGATGAACAGCGTCGCATCGGTGGACAACAACAACATTGTGGTTGGTTTCAACGACATCCGGCTGGTGACACCGGACAAATATAGACTGCCTTACACATGGTAAACAAAAACTGTCTGCAAAACATTTGAAAAAAAAATGTATATAGTACTTCATAAACTTAGACGTAATAAATAATAATAGTCATTTACTGTTTTTGTCTGATTATTGCTTAAGAAAGTGTAAACTGTTGTTTCATCAAACTTATAATTTTAGGTGCGAACTGTATGAAAAAACTGATACTGAATACAGAGAGCTTGAAAACATTATGGCTTGGTTATCGACTCTCGGTGGAGCTTTTTCATCATTGGGCGATCAGACTGAACACTGTGTAAGTACAGTTTTGATTACATCTCTGCCTTCTTTTCCGTTTAATTTTGTATTTTTGACTGCTACATGGGTCTAAGATATTAAAGAGTGGTTCCTAACATATGATGCAAATAAAAACATAGTAATAATATAAAATATTTAATTTACTTTTAGGCAATTGTAGCAGGGAATATTTCATTGCAACAATTAAGAGTTGCAATGAGAATTGGTGATCCTTTGACCGCAGCCAGGTGTAAACTGTATGCTGCTATTAGTCTCATGCAACGTGGTTTTTATAAGCAAGCTAAATTCATTGTTCAGAGTCAATACATGTTTATCAAGTCTCAATTAGTTGTTGATGAGCGACTTATCAAAATGTGTTGTGGTGTATGGACAAAGTTACGTTATGAATGGAATCGAAAAAAATGTCTAAAAAAAACTCAACTCTGTAAAAAATAAAAAAATTTTATAAATTATTATTTAATTATATTAAAGAAAAATATTTTTACCAAGCTCCTGCCTTATTTTTGTACATTGCATATAAATATTAGAAATGAGAAACCACTCCAAACAGAATCTTTTATTTTTCAATGCTCCAAGCCACCCATTCAATTATTTGTATCAATATAAGTTATATTAGTCATAACTAGGGTTCAAGACTTCTTGTATTTGCATGTTTTTTTGTAGTCATCGTAGATTATTTTGGGTAAATTATAAATTTGTTCTATGGTGAAAATAAATACAAAGTTTGAATTTGTATATTTTAGGAAAAGTACATATTTTAGCATATTTCCTTTTTTTTTTTACTTAAATACACGTACAATAGTCAGGAAAAAATCATATTTGGATAACATTCAAGAATATCTTAGAAATATTATGTTTAGATAGGTACCATAGGCACAAATACTGCTGAAATTTGGGGAGGCTGAAGCATGAAACCCTACTATAATAATATTAAGCTTAATTAGAAAATTTAGATAATGTTTAGGACTGTTAAAGTTATAATGGTACATATGCGTACCTTGGCCACTAAATCCCCCCTATTTGCGCATGTGGTACGTAATAAGATTGTATGAGTCTGTGACAAAACTGTGTTTAAACTATAATTGTCATCTACATTCTAGATTGTACGAAGAAATAAAAATCAGTAGATACATATTCGTTTATCACGGTGTTCGCATATCATGTTATTTGTTATTAATTATTTATTAACCCAGCATTTTAAAAATTAAGTATTTTTATTTCATGTTAGTTTCAAAATGCCCAAAACATGCAATAGTGTCCACTATCATATTAATTTATATTTGAATTATACCCGTTTATAAATAATTTTAATCATATTTATATATACTTATTTATTTTTTAATTTGTTATTTCTAAAATTATTGTTATATGTTTGAAGCATTTTTCAAAAATAATATAAAAATGTAGCTGCATAATATATTAAAGTATATTTTGACAATTTTTACTTCATATTTCAATAATTTTTGGTGCAACAAGTCTAATCCTAGTTGTAACTATTAAATATTTTCTAATAATATTAACTTACTCTCGATTACATCTACTCAAAATATTTATAAATAATAACAAACATTCTATGGTCAACACTAAATGGTTCATCTTTCATCTATAAATCTGTAATCAAACCAATGTGGTACCTTATGAGGAAATTCAAAAGGAATTAGAAATATATAGAAATATAATAACGACACCGTCAATACGGATTACGGTAGATAACATACGACACGTGTGCCTTATTAATATGTATCCTACCCCTAACACATATACCAATTGTGCCACTTAGGTAGTCGTACATATCATATATTGCAAATAATAAAAATAAATTAATATAACCATAATTATAGGTACTTCATTGTGAAATAAATACAATAAGTAATATGCTATCACCTGGTAATATTTTGTGTACCAAAAAAATTTAATTAATTTAATAAAAAAAATATTATTTTATTAATATATTTTTTTATAATATTGATTTTCTAAATATTTACAATAAGAATCACAATCGCCACCATATTTTTTTTCAATATAAATATATCTAAATATTTTAAATTAGAATAAAAGTTAAAAGTAAACTTTGAGCCTAGGTTATAAGATGCATAACTAATAATTTGCTACTACTTTTTGTATTTTGATACTATCACTGCCTCACAATGGTCAAATTTTCAGTAGCATAAAATATAAATCTATTCTTATTTCTTAGTAAATAGTGATAAGTAACTACAGCTTTATTAAATTTTAATTATAATTCAGATACTCGTAGATGTATGATGAGTACATATTTTTATTGATTCATCGCATGATTAAACTGAGTATAATTTTGTTTCAAATATAAAATACCTATAAAATAAATGCAGATTTAGATTTAATTTATATTTTGTGTTTTGAATATTTAATTATTCATGATAAATACTGAAAAAAAATAATATTAAAAATAAATGTCTTCAATCCTTATAAAAACTTTGTACCCTTCTAAAATATTTACAAGATTGAATCACTGTAATTCTATTATTAAAAGCAGAGAAAAAATACCAATAATAAGTATTATTTATTATTTACTAAAATATATATGGTTAACTTTCATTTGGTTTTAATTTAAAATACAAAATAATTGGTAATAAACAAATGATATAACAAAATAAAGGATTAGGTATTTATTAGTAGAAAATGAATTCACTTTAAATAATTATAAAAAACAAATGATAGTTAATAACACACAAATATACATCGAATGATTTGAGAATAAGAAATATGATCATATTTTTAGGGTTCATTAATATAATAATATATTGCATAGACAATGTGTCTATGCATTGATAAGAGATAATTATACAAGTTATAATTTTCGTTAGGTAAGTATAAAAATTAAATAAATACTAATTATGATTCAAATGTTTTTAATTGTTTTCATACTAATCTTGATCTTCTATATTAACATAACTATAAATTATTAATTATTAAAAATAATATTATAAATTCGAATAGGTACTTATTACTTAGGTAGGTACCACATTTAACTATCTTTTTATTTCAATAACTGTTAGACGATATAACATTTAAAAATATTAATTAATCATTAATTTATTAGTAAATTAGTTAATTTACTAATTAGTGTGATACTTGTAAATATTTTTATAAGCTTGATAAAATAATATCAAAAACAAACTTTACATAATATTCTAATAATAAACATGAGCAAATACATGTAAAATTAACTTGTAAAATAAAAATAAAAGAACAATTATTGAGTAATAACTATTACTGAAACAGAAGGTTTCTAGCACCATCCATCTCTGATGCTACGGTAATCCCCGAAACATGTCGATGACTCTGTCCGCCAATTTCTACTTTGCATTCAGGACAAATAGACTGCTGCATTGGCCCTCCACATTCCGTAACACAATAAATGTGACCATTTGGACATTTACACCAATGTCCCTGAGCTTTAATACCTCCTACAAAACTGGTGGACATAGCAGCATGAATCATATGTCTTTCATCATCTGTTATTGAAGGAAGATCATCTATTTTTTGTTGGATTTCTTCTGTTAAATTCTGTATATCCTCATCCCTGCTTGATGTGTAAATGCTGCATGACATTAATAAAGCCTCCATGTTATCTACTATTTTTTTTATTTCATTTGTATCGGAAGTTTGCATTGTAACTGCCGTCTGAAATTTTCTATTAGACATGATCTCAAATAAATTTATAATTCTTGAACCACGAGCCATCTCCATACTTATATCAAATTTTTGCTGATTCGACAACTGTTGCGCATAAGTAAAAGCAACAGAAAGAATCCAATCAAAGTGATTTATAATAGTTTGTTTTCTTTCGCCATCTTTGATTTCTTTAATTCTATTTTTAAACTTTGAAGTAGTTATAAACAAATTAATGACAAAATTTAACGATTCTATATCATTGGCGGGTAAAGTGAACTTTGAACGTTTATTACGCAAACCAAATAAAGGCTTGCAAAATGTATTCCATGAATGTTTAATACTACGATGTCTATCACCAATATAATTTGAAATAAAATTTTTATCCAAAGATCTTAGTGATTCAATTACTGTTTTTGTTTTACCGCGAATTACAGCTAATTCTCCATACTGTTTTGTTTTTATTTTTGATATGTCTTCTAATATAACCTTTACTTGGTTCAGGAAACGTTGGGTTTTTAAAATTGGTGTTTTACATAGCGGACACTGTTTCAAACAGATCTCCTCATCGTTTTGATTCATCCATTTTGTTAAAGCATCGGATTCTATGGTGTGTTCACAATCTTCTAAATAAATAAATCTAAAAAATAATATAAATATTATATCAACATTGATTAATATATAGAAAAATCAAAGCTAGAGCAAAAAAAACATAGTCTATATTTATTGTAATAAAAATATGATATGACTGTATGACATATAACCTTAGTCTGTCATTCCAAAGCAAAATATCTAAAAATATATTAAATGACTAATTCAATTTAATATCATAATTTTGTATACCGACAATATAACTAATAAATCCCAAGATCTTTAACAAAATAAAAAATACAAATGTCTTACAGATATTCCTTCAAATTTACCTTGCATTTGGTTCATCTTCATTGCCAAAGACTATAGTAGTAACTTCGTCTTCTTGACAAATGCGACATAAAGGAGGACATGGTTCACCACAATAACCAATACACTCATGCCCACATTTCAATTTTAATAAGCAAGGCTCATAACAAGGTCTTCGATTACATAATTCATAACATTTTCTGGTGCATTTCAAATGTTTACACTTCCACTCACATTTTTCCTGTTTATAAAATCAACAAAGATAAACCATAATTAAAAAGTTCAAATATATTCAACAAGATGTACTTTAGTTAACCCATTCACAAACACATTAGTCATTACTGACATCAAACTCATCACAATCAACAGATAGTAGAAATAAGTTTAAAAAAGGGGGTCAAGTGGATGTCGCTCTGCTGTACAGTAGGTTACAAGTAGATCACTGTATAATGGATGGTATTAAATTTGAATTCAATGATATATCATTGTATACGAAACACGATTCTGAGCGGGGACGGTATGTCAGTCTAGGATATTTGAAATTATATTGATATTGTTATTTTACGGTAGCTGCTAAGTTGAATTAATATTATTCATATTATTTAATTATTAACATAAAATTATCAGTGATGCTAGAGAAATATTATAATATATACTTGTACTCGTTAGAATTGATTTTAATATGTAATTTCGTCTAAATTGGAATTTAAAATGTCTATAAAAAATAACTGTGTTTATATATTTTATTTTATGTTTTAGATTTTTTGGTTACAGTATGATTTATTTATGAGAATTTTTGTTTTAAATTTTCAACACTTAGTTATAAAAACTGAACATTTTATAATTTTTTAATTACAATGATTTATAATTTTCGAGATTTTGACAAATTTTGTCAAAATTCGAACTTTAAATGCTTATAAAAAAAAATCGTGCCTATGTATTTTTAAAAATTTTCAACTGATGTTGTAAAAATATATAAGAAAGCTTGTATTAAATTTTCAAACTTTTTGGCCCACCAAATAAAATTTTATTGACAATTATAAAAAAAAAAACTAAAAAAATTGAAAACTAAAAATGTCTGTAAACAGCTCAAAACAAATCAAAATATTTTCAAAATTGAATGGTGTATAGAAATAGCTTATATAAACATTCAGTGAAATTTTCATGCATCTACAGTTATTTGTTTTTGAATTGCAACAAAATAAGAAAATCGCTACATGAGAAATCGAGTGAATATCTAATCTTGTACAAATTTGAACTTAAAATGCTCATAAAAATTTATTATGACTTGCTTATAAACTTTTTTTTATTGATAAAATTAGGCGAACTTATGAGGAATCTTGTATTACATTTTCAAATCTTAGATTTAAAAAGAAAAATTTTTATGAATTTCTAACTCAAAATAAATTGCACATTTTCGTCATTTTTACGTATTTTGTCAAAATTTGAACTTTGATTACCTATAAATAAAAATTGTGACTACGGATTTTTAATATTTTTCATCTGCCTTTGAAACTATATATTAGAAGCCTACTATTAAATTTTCAAGATTTTTACCCAACAAATAAAATTTTATTGACATTTATAGAAAAAAAAACTAAAAAAATTGGAAACTGAAAATGTCCTTTAACAGCTCAAAATAAGTCAGAATATTTTGAAAATGATATGGTGTGTAGAAAATGCTTATATAAACATTCGGTCAAAATTTCATGTCTCTACGGTCATTTCTTTTAGAGTTATACCAAAAACCAAAATCGATTTTGTCGAAAATTGGTTTTCCGTAAAAATTCCCGTTTTTCCCTTAATTTTACATTGGTTTTTCACGGCGCTTTTGAAAACTACTGAGAAATTTTAACTTTTGACACCCTTAAGTCCAAACTAGATTCACTTTCCTTTCAGGAAAGATACTATTGAAGAAAATCGAAGCTTACTGTCCTAAAAGGTGATGACAAGACACAAAAAAAAAAAAAATAAAAAAAAACACACATCATTGTAAAACCAATACATTCATCGCTCCGCTCAGAATCTAAAAAAAAATAAAAAAAATAAAAAAAAAACACATTGTAAAATCAATACATTCATCGCTCCGCTCAGAATCTAAAATATATATATGTATATATATATTTATTTTTATTGGTTATTACTTATTAGTTATTACCTTGCACGGTACACATTGTTGACCACACACCTTACTACATCTAGAATGCACACAAGAATAGATGCATTTCTGATTACAAGGCGGACACCGTTCCTTACAGGGAAATTTACATCTGAAAATAAATTATTGTAAATGATTAAGAATAAATTAATACATGATTTTAAATAAGAATGTACACATACGTATGATTACAAGGGTTTATCTTATTGCAAATCTCACTGCAAGGTACATGTAAACGTCCTTGTTTACATTCTCCACATGTTCCCAAACAAATATCGTCACATTTTAATTTTTGTAAACATGGTTCACGACACTTATCAAGTAGATATTGGCTATCCATTTTGAACTCTACAATATATTAGTTTTTTTATAATAATTATATGTACTTACTATAAACAAGTTAGATACTTTATACTTATTACAAGTGGCGCATATAGAGGCAGGCCTCTTGGACTCACAGTGAAATTAAAAATTTAATTAAAAGTTACATACAAATTTACAATGTTTACAAGATTTTACAACATTATAGGTTGATTAAAAAGTTTTTGAGGAATCAACAAGGAAATGTTAAATTGTCAGGACTTGCTTTGATGACTTTGATATTGAATTCATCGTAATATAACATACAATTACGCAATCTCTATTTGTATTGTTTATGTCATTATTACACCTAACCCTAAAAATGTTCTAGTTATGGTTATGTTAGTGCTATGCTTGACTAGTGGTAAATTAGCTCATAGAGAAAAAATATTCCTATATACGCCACTGCTTACTAACATAAGAAGAATAAATAAAAAAAATGGTTTGCAGCAAATTAAACTATATTACCTAAACAAACTAAAATCTTGTATGCCAAATGCATATTTACTTTGAATGATTGTATAATTAAATAACAATTTTAATTGCATATTTAAATGTCTTTACATATCTTTTACTGCATATTTCAGTAATAAATGCTTTTTTATCAAATTTTTAAGTGCATATATTTTTGCATATTTAAGATATTTTAGCGCATATTTGGTTAGTTTTTAGTATATCCAAATCTGTGCTCTAGATATAGTCAATGCTAATAAAATATAATATATAATCCCAGCAAGGTCAGCTTGCTCAAAAAATTTGAATTGAAAACAAATCCTCCTCTCAATTTTGGTTTCCAAGGTGGTTTTACATAAAAAAATTGAGGGAAGTTTTCAAATTAAATTACCCGAGCGAGCAAGTCCATACATTTCTAGTACTAAATTCTGTACTAGACTAAGTTGGTAGTTGCAAATACTAAAAAGGACCGTAAATTGTAATAAGTACAAACATTATACATAAAAATATAAAAAAATCAATTGCAATAACAAATTTAAAACAAAAAATGTAATAATACTATGATAATAAATAATACCTATATATTTGTCACAACATAAAACCCAAACTCTGTTATGACCACAAGCAAGTTTCCTACTTCTTTGCAGTACAATTTCTTCACAGTCTGTGTTTATACATTCATTTGCACATAATTTTTTACATATATGTCCACAATCTAAAATTCGTTCACATTTTTTAGAGCAAAGCACACGTTCTGGTATAGTTTTACATTTCATTGTAATTGTATGGCCACAGTCTGGAATAACTTTTACAACCTAAAAATAAATTTTATATAACAAAACAGATAGATACATTTCAATATCTAACTTACTTGATTTTCACAAGGTTTACATTTTTCATAGCATTTAGATTGACACTTATGGTCGCATTTTAATGGACGATCACATGGAAGAATACATTTAATTTCATCAACATTTAATCCACAAGGAACATCATTCTTAATGTGTTCACAAGGCAAAACTTTCTTCACTTTAACAGTACACAATGAACAATCTTCATAACACATCTTTTGACATTTGTGATTTAAAGAGCACTTTTTGTTAATATTTTCACAAGGTTTTAAGCATTTATACTGTGGGATTTATTTATGAAATTACTAAATTATTTCAATACAATTCTTATAATATAAAACACTTTTTAAATTCAAAAACTACCTCTTCATGATCTGGATCATCGTCCTTATGGCAATTTTTTTCACAAGCATGACCACAATCTAATCGATCTATACATTTATATGAACAAACGGGTTTTTTGTCATGACATCTATTCAAAATTGTATGACCACATTTTTTTAGGACTGATTCTACCTAAATTTTCAAATTAATGAAGACAAAAATGTAAGTAAATTAATATACTATGAAAAATAATAGCAATAAATCCAACCATTTCTTCACATGGAAAAGTGAGAACATCTACAAAACATGGCAATGTCAATTGGTGACCACATGGTAATTCTTTAATCATTGACACAGTACATTTTCCACAATCCATATAACATATTTTCTTACATGTATGATTATAAACACATGACCTATTATACATAGATTATAGTAAATAATGCTTTTATAGTATTTTTTTTTTTTTTTTAATAAGTAAATTTTTTTAATATTTTACTTGTTACACGGCTCCCTGCATTTCAATTCTAAATGGTCACGATCATGAGAATGACAAATACCTAAACAATAATGTCCACACAAAAGCAATGATTTACACATCATGGAACAACCACCTTCCATGATTGTATTGAAATCATCATGTTTTGCAACTTTAGTAGTAATACCAGAATGAACAGCACATTCTAAAGTCAATTCATCACCTTAAAACAAATCATGTTAATAATTCAGAATTTATCTAAATAATACTAATAAAAAATATATTTTTACCATATGAACCCAGGTTTACTAATGTTTCTTTTATTTTTTTCCACAAATTACCAGAATTGTACAAATTGTCCATGTTACCCATTATGTAAAGTCCATACTTAGCTCTTGACAAAGCAACACATATTCTATTCTCAGTTTTTAAAAATCCGACATTTCCCTTTTCATTGCTTCTAACTAATGATAGCAAAATGATGTCACTTTCTTCTCCTTGATAATTATCTACTACCGTGATCTTCATCCCTTCCAATATTGAATATTTTTTTTTTAACTTAAAATATATTACACAATGAATTATTCATACTTTAATATTTAATTATTTCAAATAAATACCAACAAAATTATATAAATAATACTTTCAATCAAATTAGTAATCATTTATATTGTTTTATATTATATTTATATTGTACATAAAACAGACAAAAAATTGTGTCACAAGAATTAAAAATAGATATGCTTACCGATCGCATTAGAAATAATTGACCACTGTAAGTTGTTAATATTGTCACTTGATCAGTTTTATACCCTTGTAAAATTAAATGCCTACCAAACATAATCAAAAATCTAGCTTCATGATCATTACTTTTGCTTGAAATTTCCTCAACCTAAATGCACAAACAAATTGTGTTAATTTGATTAAAACATAATAAAATATAATCACAGATATAACATACTTCGTTTTCATACATATTATGATTTAGGAAGAATATATCTTTTGTAACACCACGAATGTGTTCTCTATTGTGAACAGAAATATGATTTTTCAATTCATCGTATATTGATGGAGTTATTAGAGATGCTATTTCAGGGCGCATTCTATGTTGTTCGCCTAACGTGTAACACGGTACTTCATTATTGACCATACGCTCAAACAACGAAATATCAAAATTAAAATCTTTTGCCAATTTGTAAACTGCATTACTAGGACGTAGTTGCTTATGGTCACCTTTAAAATGAAAAATAATTGAACTATTTTCATGATTTAGTGAATAATTTTTTGTATTTGGTAAATAATACCTACCAATTAATATTAGGTGTTGGCAGTGACTTGTCAAAGAAGAAACAATGTGTGCCTCTAAAACTTCAGCAGCTTCTTCAACAACAACTAAAAATATTAAAGTGAACTATAATATATTTTATTTAAAATAATTATTGACGGACACGTAAAGTTTAAAAATTAAAATCTTATTTCTTACCAATTGGGGATTCTAATCCTTCCAGCATTATTCTGTGTTTAGCAGCACCAGTAGTAGTTAATGCTATTACATGCATCTTATTTATAAGTTCTATATTTTCCAACTCTCTTAATTCAGCATATTGCTTATAAACTTGTGTATACTTTTGTTCATAGTTTATTATTTTTGGATCAAACATATCTTTTGTTTTTTTTACCCAATGGAAATATAAATACCATCTTTGTCTCATATTTAATACATATAAATCTAAAGTTGACCGCGGTAATTCAATATTATCATTAGCCAAACTCAACATATTTTCAAAATAATCATGTATATTTTCCATGACACCAAAGTTGAATTTGGCTTCTTCAGATTCATTAAAGTAATTTACATTAAGTTCAGATAATTTCTTTAATCGTATATTCTCATCAAGTAATTGCTTGCAAGCATTTTTTATGTCATCTAAAGTTATACTATAAATAACAATATCTTTAGGATTGTGTTCTATATCTAAGTAATATAATTCATACCGCTTGGCTTCATCGTCGTCGTCATCCAACTCTTTTTTTATTTGTAACAATTTTTCTGAATGAAAAACTTTATTAATCAACTCGTTGCTGATCCCTGTTATAAACCTAATTGGGTCAACACTAAAATAATCAAAATCTTGAAATAACCAAGATAGAAGATCCAAAGTTGTTTTAAAAAAAAAATGATATTGTTTAGGCATACCGTTTTTCAACAATGATAACTCTAATATTCCAGCATTGTACGACACAACTTCACTACATTTCTTAAAATATTTTATGTTATCCATAGTAGTTTTTACTTGATCTTCAATATTTCTAAGACCTATATTAGTAGTTATAGATCTTCTGTGCTTACGTGTTATATTCCTTAAACTGTATTCTTCAATAATTTTTGACTTAGACTGACCCCCAATTCTGACAACTCTGTTTGTGAAACTTAATATGCCTTCCATAAATTGGTCTAAAGCATGATTAGTGTAACACACTACTAAAATTGGTTTGGTGAGGAATGGCTCGTCGTATAAATTATTAATAATAGTTTCCATAATCTTCAATCCAATGAATGTTTTTCCAGTACCAGGGGGCCCTTGAATAACTGTAAATTCTTGTGTCAAAGCCGCTCTAAATGCTCTGTATTGCATTTCATCAAGTCCTAGCTCTTCTTTAGTTGGCCAATTATCATGACTCTGAATTTCAAATTCTTTTAAATCAATTTCATATTGATGGTGTTCAGGTAACTTTTCAAGATAATATGGATGTTCTATCTTATTACAAGCTGATATTATATACTTTTCCATAGGGAATTTATGTGTATTAATATTTTTCAGGACTTCCATTGAGCATTTATATGGTTCAAAATATACTTCACTCTCTACCATGGTCAGAGATGTATTAAATATAGGTTTTGCATCTTCTAATAATTCCACAATCAATTTTCCTTTCGTCAAAAGTTCAATCTTTCTCTCCAAAACAATACCCATAAAAAAAGTCCTAAAATCATTCCCGGAAAACAATAATAAAGATCCATACATAAATCGTTTTGCCATTTCCCAATTGATTCTTAATTTATTTTTCTTGTCAAAGTTTACTAGATAACCATATTTATCATGAACGAATTCACCTTTTTTTTCAAATTCAACATCACCATAAATACGTATATTATTTATTTTTTTTTTACGTTGATGATGACGTTGATCATTTATTGTGTCTTTATAAAATTGTATACCTTCTCGTAATGGAGCAATAAAATCTTCACGCAAAAGACGAAATTGAACATCTAAATAGTGTTCTACATTCTGATAAGCTCCTTTGGATATATTAGGTCGTAAAAATGGTTCTCCATATTCAAGATCGATTCCAGTTGGATATACGGTAAGTTCCCTAAAATTTTCAGGTGGAGGCATGAGTTGGGCAATATTTTCAATAACTAATTTTTCTTTCAATTTTAATTCTTCTGTCAACTTAGTATCGTTGAGTTTTTGTAGCAGGTCATTCATTTCAATCATAGTATTTGCATTAATTTTAATATGGTCACAATAACTTTTAATACCATTTAAGGCAATATTACTACTTACTATAATTTCCTTTAATCTTTCTTCCGCAGTTTTCGGAAACAATGTAGTTATAGATTTGAATACAACCAAACAATCTTCATAAAATGTGTTCATATTATTGCATCGATTTATCTTTTTTTCATTTGGTGTACTCAGTATGTATGTTTTTAGATGTTCAAAAAATGTATTGCACATAAGTTCTGTTAGTAAAAAATATTTGTTTTGAAGTAATTCAGTAGAACAAATCTTAGCTGAAACTTTCATTAGCAAATAAATCCAATCTGGTTCTTTATTTTGCTTAAATAAGTCCATGAATCCGTTAGCCTTATTCGACATCACAAATACAATTTCAGAAGCATCCTTACAACATAATTCTTCGAGTCGTTTGTATCCAAATTTAAAGTTTTCCTTAGTTATAATAGCATTTTGATTAGTATTATTATTATATGATTCTTTTATTGAAGATTTTAGTTTATATTTCTGTTGATCTTGGTGATTAGAATTATTTGATCGTTCAGGTTCATTTTGAATTCTAGATGATTTAATATTATATGATCTATTATCTGTATTTTCTATTTGCAATGGTTTTTTGAAACCTCTAGTTTTGTTCTTATAACTTTGGTCATCTTGGTTCGAGTGTCTATTATTAAACTTTTTTTTTTTTGGACCCATGATAATCACCTATTAACAATTATGATCTATAAGGTTTATAATAATTGCATATAAATCATTGTTATTTACCTATATTTTACTTTTCTACCTGAGTTTTAATAAATTGTTATGTTACATGGTTTTATATAATATTTTTAATATACATGGAAGTATGGAAGTGATATTAATATATCATTAATTATTATTTTTTATTCTAATTTTTTGTTAACAAAAATATACTCATTACCTATAATAATCACATAACTTTTTTATTTTTTAATTATTTTCACTCCATATTTATTAATATATTAGTTATCATTCTGAAGCTTATAAGCATATTGTGTTATACAAACATTGAACTTTCAAAAGATACATAGGCAATTATTTTTAAATTAATTTTTCAGCATTTAATTTAAGATAAAATACCTTTTCAAATATTTTTAGGACTAGGATTTACGTTATCCAAACATTAAAAATCTTTGTAGCCTACCTATGTGTTTCTGTTTCCAATTAATTTACCTACAGTAAATAAAAATGTAGGTTATACTTTTATATGTGCTCTGATCGTCTATGTTTGTTATACATTTATAATGTAGTTAAGATGAGTTTATTCCTATCAACCAAAAAAATTGGTGAGATACTCATAATTTTATCTTATATGTAGTGTAGATTAAGATTATGTATAATTATAATCAAGTTGATATTGTTTTATAAGGCTTATAAATTTAAATAGTGAAATATATTTGAATTTGAGTATTTTTTGCTAACTTTGCACCAACCAATTTTTGGTGCAATGTTGCAATTTTTTTTATAATACCTTTGTTAAAATATGTTTAAATTACCTAATGTTACTTCTTTAAATCACTAGGGAAATATTTTATCGTCGCTGGTGATCTCAACGCAAAACACTCGTCGTGGGGCTGTTTTGCAACCAACACTAGGGGCAGAACCCTCCTTCGTGCAATAGATAATTCAAACATAAAAATTCTACCACCCCCTCTGCCCACATATTGGCCCTCCCACCAGAACAGGTGCCCTGATATCCTCGATATCTTCATAGCAAAAGTCCCAAGTAACTATAATCTTAACGTCTCCAATATAAATGATCTATCATCCGACCATTCACCAATCATTCTCGAATTCAAATCGCCTCCTTCAAATAATCTTGTAAAAAATCCCCAATTACCTGGAAAAATCGATTGGCCCATTTTCCAATCTACCATTGAAACCCGCACTCAGCTCAATCCCTCTTTAAAATCAAACGTAGACGTTGATGCTACAATCCTTAAGCTCACAACTGATATACATGAATGCTTACAATTAGCAACAACTCCCAGCTCATCACACACTATCAATAAAATTACTCTCTCCCGAATCATATCAAATACCTCATTCGCGAAAAACGTAAAGCAAGATCTCGCTGGCAAAGTCACAAGTACCCGCCCGATAAACTTATTTATAATCAACTAAACAACAAATTGAGTAAAGCACTTCTTCAACACAGTTCCTCCACCTATAATAAATATATCCAAAATCTAACATCGCAAAACTCCTCACTCTGGAGGGCAACAAAAAAAATTTTAAAAACTCAATCAACTCCTTCTCATTTGCGCAATGAAGACAACTCGTGGGCTATTTCTAATATAGATAAAGCAAATTTATTCGGTGAACACTTATCAAAAATCTTTACACCCCATGATATAATTTTAAATAACAACCATAATCTAATCATCAATCAATCATTGAACGCTGCTTTACCCGTTTCTCTTCCAGCCAAACCTACTAGTCCCGGTGAAATCGACTTTATAATAAAAAAACTCCAAAAAAAAAAAGCTCCGGGTTATGATCAGATTTCAAATCTAACTGCCAAAAACTTACCAAAAAAAGTAATTATATTATTATCTTACATTTATAATGCAATGTTCCACCTATCATATTACCCACTAACCTGGAAATTCTCTGAAATAATACTTATCCCTAAACCAAATAAACCTCCCGAATCAGTAACCTCTTACCGCCCTATCAGCCTTCTTCCAACTTTATCCTAAGTGTTCGAAAAGATTCTACTAAAAAGGCTTCTCCCTTTGGCTACCGAAGCAAAAATTATTCCAGATACGCAATTTGTATTAGATTTGGCACTTATGTGTGATATTCTCAAGGAATTGTCTTATTTATCTAATCAATTGCAGAGTCATACAGTTACATTATTATAAGCAGATCAATTAATTAAAAGGACCATTAGAGTATTAGAATCTTTTAAGACTAAGGATGGTGAACATGTTTCAGAAGCAAAGGAAGCTCAAATAATTATGCTTTTCAAAACAATCACTTTGACCAATAATCAAAAATTAATTTGTATCAATCCAAGTCAATTCAAAATAAGTGTATGTAATAATCTACATTCCCGTTTACTCGACAATAATGAAAGTGATAATTTAATATTAAACAATATTCAAATTTTCAACAAAAAAACATGGCCAATAGATGTTGATATAAGACATGGAGAAAATGAAATGCAACAATTGGGCCGTAGATTTTTATTAAATACATCTATACTAGTTCAAGGAATGAGAAACTTTATTCATAATAATACAATGAATGAAGAAATATAGGAATTAAATATACTTATAAAAACATTGCCAGTTTCTACTACAGAATGCGAACGGGGATTCAGTTTAATGAACATAATATGTTCTGATCTAAGATCTAAATTGACAATAAAAAATATAGCAAATCTTATGTTTATAAATATAAATGGGCCACTTCTCAGTATATGGAACCCAATCAAATATGTTGGAAGCTGGCTTTTGCAGCATAGATCGGCCGATGATAACCGTTCAAGGAAAGTGGAGCCATTAGAAGAACAAACAAACAAAAAATCACTGTGGAAAATTTTATAAATTATAAATAATAAATAAATAAATTTGCTGTAATGAAATTATATATTATTATGTATTTGAATACATTTATAGATAAATCTAAGTAAATTGGTATACGGGGCAGAGCCCCCCCACGTATTAATTATATCTCAATTTAGGTGTATACCCAAAACAATATTTACGACTACACCACTGATTATTATGTAGATTATCACTTATAATATTACATACTTATGCTCGGGATTTTTAATTAAACAAAATAATACATTCTTGAATCAGAGTTCTTTATGTTGTGCTTTTTATTTCAAGTACATTTATTTCATCATCATAATTTAATGTATTGATTAAATCTGATACAATTGTTAAGTTCGCCCAAGAGTTTAAACGCTCTTATTTAATATGATTTAATTATTTTTAGAACTGAAAAATACCTCTCTACTGAATAATTTGATTGGGTCGGTAGAGGAAAATCCATAAGAGGACAACTAGTGTTTTAGTTGTACTGTTGTCACTTACTAGTAGCTCTAGCATCTAGTATTAGAATGAATTAACCTATTCTCAAACTTAAAGTTAATACAATTATCTGTTTCTATATAGTTCATAGGTTTTAAACTCTGTACGTTATATTTTAATATTAAAGTGAACCATTAAATTTTTGAATTGTAAACATTTACACATTCATAAATTGCATAGTTAAAATATCCCAAAAATACCAATGTACAAACACAGATAATATTTTTAAATTCAAGTTTGATACAATAAGGTAAATTTACTCTATTAAAAGAAAACATCATACGGTTGGTTTCGCAGAATGCAAATTTGCTAGACTATCTGCAGTCTGCAGAGAGAAAACCGAGGAGAAAACAAATAGTGCGCGGTCATCCCATAGTATAATAATAATAAAGTAATTATTAATTAGGACATCCTCTTAGTTTTAAGGCAATTTAAACACAATATGGTCATACATATTGACATTTATTATCTATAATTGTGGAGTACATTTTAATTATTGTATCGGGGAATTAATCACGAGGTAATGCCAATAAAAAATTACTAAAATTCATTCGGAAATTGGAAATGTGTTACCGACAATGGGACAACTATCTTCTTTGTAATTTTTTACTTTTTAGCAGGTACTTTTAGGGTCAGGAATCGAGATGTGACAACGTTAAACGAGTGCTGACGAGATAACGCCCGACGTATATTTTTCTTTATCGTAATAATTATTATTTTTAGACGGCTTATTTTTGTTCTAAATACCGGTCCAGACCTAAAAATATTTGCCGAAAAAATACGTTTCTGACATTCTCGTCAAGGTCAACAAATATTCATATTACCGCTATGACGGGATATCAAAAACATTGTCGACAAACGAATATCGGAAACACGCGTGTTTCGGAAAAATGTTCTTTAGTCTGGACGTGGCTTAAGAATTTTATATGGACTGTTTCAAACGTAATTGACATAAACAAACGACTTAATAAAACACGAACCGTTTTGGGGCTTACAATTCACAAAATGCACGTGTCTCGTGCACTAGTTTGTTTTCTGCCGCGGTACTTAATAGCGCAGTGCACACGACACGATTTTTCGCCTTAAACGGTTCTAAGTATTAACTCTTTATGTTAAACTCCAATAATATGCATTTAAAATACATCACCGATGTTTAAAACAAAACCCCACCCCTAAAATGTTGCCACCCGGGGCCCACGTCCTCGCGAATACGTACATTATATACCATAATATTATATTATACTTTTTTTATACACATTCATATTTTAAGTTCTCGACATTAATTATTATAGCTCAACTATTGATCCGATAATATTATTGTACTGTGCGTACCTACCAATTATGCAGTTATTAATAATTATAATCTGTATGTATTTTAGTATAATTAACATGGGCCAATGATACAGTTTTAAGGAAAAATTATGTGAGAATAAAGAATGAGAAATAGGTACATTACCTGCTTTCCGATTGAAATTAATTTTGTTCTTCCTCGATGTTATATCGATTCAAAAAAGTGCACAGTAAATAAACTGTATTATTAATACACTAAATACATGTTTAATGTGTTTTAATCAATAACCGAAAGTTATTCGTGTAGTTATACTAGTCAGTACTTCGTTAGAGCCGTCGCGTGTTAAAGACTATAAATTATAATGTTAAATGTATGGACAGAAGCAGAACGAAGGCGGACAACAAAAGAGACAATAAAAAATCATGTGTAATGACACGTCATTATTGACACGATCAATTAATATATTATCTTTGATGGTTATAATGTAACTGAAAAGCAGGGTTGCAGTCCGATGTACTCAAACCACGAAGACTATAACCAACTCTATATAGGTAGTCTTTAAACACAATATAATATGAATATATGACTCAATATGACTCAAACACAATATAATATGAATATATTATTATTATGATGTACTTATAATAGTACCAACTTTCTATTAGTTCAAAAAATTTAATTATTTTATAGTTGGCACTTGGCATTATTAATTTGATTTTTTACAATATAACTAGTATGCATGTCATAGGCCTATACAGTGTTATTCATAGTCAAATTGGACCTGGTTTAATTATGGTTCAGTAGAAGTTTAACAATAGTTTATTTTTTTTTGGTATTTATAGACAATAAACTTTACTTATACCACAGAATATATTAAATCTTATCTGTGCTTATATCATAGACTGAGGTTAACGATAAATCTCCGATTTATAAATTAGGCAAATACTATATAGGTTTAAAGTTTGGTTTATTATAAAAATAACTGTGATCTTATTATCTTTTAATTTAATTAATTTGTGTTTTAAAACTTGTGCATTTTATACTTAAGAAAAATGGATATTGGTAATGTATAAAATGTTAGACGGTCACGCGTAAGGAATTTAAAAAATTTGCATTTTAGACAACGAAAAATATCAGTTACATCCAGTTACATATTATAGACCTTTTCCCAATGAACGATAGAATTATATTTTCAATAAAAATTCCACTATACATAACCGAAATTTTCAAATTGTATTACAATATACCAATATACGTTTCAATCAATGAACATGGACAATTCATACATATCGCTGAAAAACCAACGTATTTAATAACAGATGATATAGTGACAAAATATTTTATTTGGTCAAATACTCAAATATGATAATATCAATTAATAACTGTTTAATAGTTGCCGACATTTTTGTTTGTAGTTTCAATGAAATGATACACGATAGTCATACTGATCCCACTTGAGTAACAGAAATATTAAAAAATGCTATAACTAAACCTCCGCAATTATATCACGGAATTAAAAAAAGAACTATGGTATATGGTACCCATCGTTCTTCAAAAATAATTGGTACTTTGTATGTAAAAAGCCTACAACAATTACAATAATTTGCAATAATCGATCTTTTATTCGTAAGCTAATGTTAAAAAGTTCTGGTAAATTATTTCTAAAAGCTGGGTGTCAAGCTCTTACAACTAAAGGAGTACCTATTAATAACAGAGCAAACGATAGAATCGTAATTTGCAACACTGCCTTTAGAGTTAAATATTTTATATGATTCATGTTTCAATATTACACTTAATCAACGATACCCAGAACCCATTCATTTAGATGAAATAAAAAATTTAAAATTCGACAAGGAGGCTTTTATAAAAATCATTTAAAAATTAAATTCACAAGATGAATTACTAAATTGAATATTATTAAATAAGACGTATGAATTTGTATATACGAACAAAATTTTATCATTACAATAGTTGTTATAATATATTAATATTATATGTCAGTATAAAATTCTGTTAAAAAAAAAAAAAAAAATTCAGCTTTAGAAAATATAAATTTAGGTTATTGTCCTGTGTCCATTGCTTCAACAAAACAATAAACTTTACTTTATAATTTAATTGTAAATTATATGCATGTAAATTTTAATCTCTTATAAATGTATTCATACTGAGTACTGAGTAGTTATACTTTATTTTTTAAGAATACATATTTTAATATTTTATTGTATATACGTTTATATGCACATTAGGTAAATATAAATCTTAGAAATTTAAATTATGATTTATATGTATTTAATATTTTATAGATATGTGTAGAATTAATAATTAATAATTATTTAATTATTTAGTAATTTAAACGATTATAATATGACATTTCGTTCGTAAATTGTTATAATTCATTATTGTAATTTGTGTACAATATATTATTATAATATATTAATGTACCAACAATAAATGTTATAATATTTGGTTTAATTTTGTTTTTTTTTCTCACATAATTATTCCGATCCCATAATTGTTATTTTAATGAATGTTATAATAATTTATTCTAACGATTATAAGTTAATTATTATATGACATTACATACAACATCAAGTGTGTTTTTGAGTACAATAAATGGTATAACATTTGATTTAATTTTGATTATTTTCTTATATAATTATTAATTATTCTGATATTGTAATAATTGGTATTTTTTTTTATCATAGTAAAATAGTTCAAAAATTCAAGTAATATAATAAGGCTTTTTGAAGTGGTTTACAGTAAAACTATCTATTATAAAAATTTTAGATGAACATTTTTTTAACAATCGTAAGAAGCCTAAGATTTTCGATACTTGTATTAAATAGTTAAATAATTAATCGATAAAAAGTAAAAAATACTTGTTAATTTACCATCCGATATTGGACGATTGAAATACGATATCAAAAACCAGATTTCTTACGATTGTTAAAAAATTCTCCTCTACAATTTTTATAATAGGTAATTTTACTGTAAATTGCTTCAATGAGGAGTATTACTTGAATTACGAAATAATGGTTTTTATCTGTACAAAATTTGGATACGAATTCTATAAAATCCAATCCAACAAAATTAAATAATATTCAGTGTAAATATAATAAATCATTTCCTCGTTTGGGTATTTATTAACTATGGACCGGCGCACGGCTGCGATATAAAACCTGTTTTGACCTAGGTGTGGTATTGTCGTTACCTAACCTAACTAGGTGGTAGTAGAACACTTATGCCGGGTTGCATGAACAATTAAGTAATTTAATGGTTCAATCAAATGTAATGGACATGCAATCATGGGCCACTAAATCATGTTTAAGGGACCGTTAGATCATTATTGATTCAATGAATATTTAATGATTGTTCATGGAACCTGGCATTAGTATCGAAGGCTACCGCTATTTACTCCGCCTCTGCGCGAAAATGTGAGAGAATCTGCCGACAGCATCGCAACGCGCCACTGTCCTGATCCTCTCCACGTCGGCACCGTGTCTGCCGCAGCCTATGTCCCCGCCGTGAAGTCACGCACCGCCGCGAACTCTGAAACGTTTCGTTTCCTCGAGCCCGGCGCTGCTGACTTCCGTGTTCCCATAGCTACTGTAGTAACCGACGTTTTTACATAAAAACGTAATTCCAAAGTACAGGCGGCTAGATCAACATCATGCCACCTAAACAGGCCACTGATGCTGCCACCTCATTGGCTTAGTGCTGATCTACAGCACATCACACCATTCCTATGACGTCAATCATCCTCTCCCTAATCACGGCATGTTCCATATAAATAGGGGCCCTCATCACTGAGGACTTCAGAGATAGTTCAATACTCAATCCCAAACTTAATAGTGCTTATGTTGGTCGCGGACTAGTAACAGCCGCATTGCCGCCTTCAATAAGTACAAAATCCCAGTTTTAGTGCAAATAGCTACTCTCCGGCAGAATACATATATTCTGTCGACAAACTTAATTTTGTTTTAATTGTTAAATAAAAGTATAACTTGTTTTCAACGTGTTGATTTAACTTATTTACTTAAACACGTCAAACCTTCCGATCCAAGTCAACAGCGTCAACGCGCATTCATCGTAAAAGAAGCGTGGAGCAACCGAGCGGTGAGAGCGAAATGATAAAATAACGTTATTTTATCATGGTTACTACACTACCCTGTAATATTATAATATCGATCATCCATCGCTCGCCTGCCGTGACCTCGGCGGTCTCCGTCGCCGCCGTCACAAGTCGTCTCCCGTGCAGCACTGCATGAAGAGTCGTCATTGGTACCGTCGGGATGACGTCGTTGTCCGCGCCGGTACCGGTATAGCCTCCCGTCGTCGTGTCGTCGTCGTCGCTCACGGACCGAAGCAGCGTCCGCCGCGCAGCCAGAGGGTCTTGCGTGTCGACGACCCCGAACTCTCGAGGTCCGCGATCCCGTCGCTCCAGCGCAGGTGGCCGGAGAACGTGTATTGGTGACTTACCGCCGATCACCACCAAAAGTGCCCAGTCACGTACCTTTATACCTCGACCCCACATCTAGTCCTACTGCGTGGAGATTCGCGTATTTCTGGCGTGACCCCCGGGTCCGGCCATCCGATCAAGTCTCCGCAACTGTTTCTGACCTCCAGTCCCCGAGCCGGGGTGACGACTATCGGCTCGTCACTTGGCTCCTACACCGCTTCCTGCAGCACTGCCGGCTCTACAACCACGTCATCTTTTATAGTAACCGGTCCTTCATCTTTGGACTTACCGGACGGTTGAATGACGCTGTCGCCGCCCGCAAACTGTAATGCATAGAACAAAAGACACGCCAGATCCCAACTATATCCATTTATACATCTACGCTCTACCATCTCCAACTTCAAATTATATTTTATCGGGTTGATACGCACGCAATATTTGATTTTATCAACCAACTCGACTTTTATCGAGACTAAAAACGCCGGATAACTCACGCAATTCTCGATATTACATCCATGATACTATAGATACTACGGTCCTATCAAACGAAGAGTCGAGCTCGATAAAACCCGACGTATTAACCATTCCTATGCGGGTTTTTTTAAACTTTACGATATTACGCGCTGAATTGGTTTTAGTACGTTTAACTGATGTGATAGGAGGGGTGGGGGCTTGCTATGAAATGATATCATCCCGGAGGAATTGAGAAAGTGTTTAAATTATCCGAATTTTAAATACAAACTAAAAAATTGGTTTTATTATAATCTGTAAAAGTATTTTTATAATTCAAATCTATTAATTATCTTTTATATTATATTTTATGAGAAATATTATACTTAAAAACCTATTTATCTATACACAACTTAGTTATTGCAATTTATGTATTTTCAATGTTAAATTATTTTTATAAATCATGTTTGTTATTAATTTTTATATACTCATAAGTTAGATTGTATTTCTTATATATCATAACAAATTGTGAATTTTTTTTATCATTATTCTAAATTTAATTTTTTATTTATAATTTCATCTAGATTAGTATTCTTGCTCTACGATAAGAGGTATTACCTCAGTGTAGAGCAATGCTAGTTAATCCATATGTAACTATACACTTGTACACATTTTTCTACGACTAGCAATAAATAGATTATTATTATTATTATTATATCATCATTCAAATTTATCATGAATGCTACACTATCTATGACACCCAAACCTTATAAAAATAATCATTATTATTTTTGCTGTTCCTAATACGTTTCAATAATAAAATAATTACTACTCACTTAATGACTTTTTGAACTTAAAATGCTCATAAAAATGTATTATGACTTGCTTATAAACATTTTTTTATTGATAAAATTAGGAAAACTTATGAGGAATCTTGTATTACATTTTCAAACCTTAGATATAAAAAGAAAAATTTTTATGAATTTCTAACTCAAAATAAATTGCACATTTTCGTCATTTTTACGTATTTTGTCAAAATTTGAACTTTGATTAACTATAAAAAAAAATTGTGACTACGGATTTTTAATATTTTTCATCTGCCTTTGAAACTATATATTAGAAGCCTACTATTAAATTTACAAGATTTTGTACCCAACAAATAAAATTTAATTGACATTTATAGAAAAAAAAACTAAAAAAATTGGAAACTGAAAATGTCCGTTAACAGCTCAAAATACGTCAGAATATTTTGGAAATGCTAGGTTGTGTAGAAAATGCTTATATAAACATTCAGTTAACATTTCATGTATCTACCGTCATTTCTTTTAGAGTTACTTCAAAAACCAAAATCGATTTTTCGAAAATTGGTTTTCCGTAAAAATTCCCGTTTTCCCCTTAATTTTACCTTGATTTTTCACGGCGCTTTTGAAAACTACTGGGAAATTTTAACTTTTGACACCCCAAAGTCCAAACTAGATTCACTTTCCTATCAGAAAAGATACTATTGAAGAAAATCGAAGCTTACTGTCCTAAAAGGTGATGACAAGACACAAAAAAAATAAAATAAAAAAAAAAAAAAAAAACACACATCATTGTAAAATCAATACATTCATCGCTCCGCTCAGAATCTAAAAACATAATATTATTTAATATTTAACGGTCTAAAACAAAAAAAAGGGGGTCAAATGGATGTCGCTCTGCTGTACAGTAGTTTACAAGTAGATCACTGTATAATGGATGGTATTAAATTTGAATTCAGTGATATATATCATTGTATACAAAAAACGATTCTGAGCGGAGACGGTATGTCAGTCTAGGATATTTTAAATTATATTTATATTGTTATTTTACGGTAGCTGCTAAGTTGAATTAATATTATTCATATTATTTAATTATTAACCTAAAATTATCAGTGATGCTAGAAAAATATTATAATATATACTTGTACTCGTTAAAATTGATTTTAATATGTAATTTCGTCTAAATTGGAATTTAAAATGTCTATAAAAAATAACTGTGTTTATATATTTTTTAGATTTTTTGATTACAGTATGTACTATTTATTAGAATCTTCATTTTAAATTTTTTATCCCTAGTTATAGAAACTGACCATTTTATAATTGTTTAATTACAATGATTGATAATTTTCGAGATTTTGTCAAAATTCGAACTTTAAATGCTTATAAAAAAAATGTGTGCCTATGTATTTTTAATATTTTTTAATTGCTATATTGTAACAATATATTAGGAGCCTTGTATTTAATTTTCTTTATTTCTGGCCCAACAAATAAAAATTTATTGGTATTTGTATAAAAAAAAACTAAAAAAATTGAAATTTGAAATGATCCGTAAAAAGCTCAAAAAATGTCAAAACATATTCAAATTTAGATGGTGTATAGAAAATGCTTAGATAAACATTCAGTGAAATTTTCATGCATCTACAGTTATTAATTTTTGAATTGAAACAAAATAAGAAAATCGCTACATGAGAAATCGAATGAATATCAAATCTTGTAAAAAACAGACACAAAAATAAAAAAAATAAAATAAATACACTTCATTGTAAAATCAATACATTCATCGCTCCGCTCAGAATCTAAAAAAACTTATGTAATACCATACTTAAGTCTACATTTATTTAAACCTGGCAGTAACTGCAAATTACCTAGCGAAGCTTGCCATAATATAATGTATATTATACTCTAAGACCGGAGCCCGCATCCTTACCAGAGCCACAGAATGTATAAAATCCCCAGTACCACCAAAGTATATGAGTAGAAAAAATATCCTACTGATTTCTAAAAATGTCTTTTCTACGTGTCTTAAAATATTATACCTAGCCAGATATGTAGTATAGATCATTTAAAAAGAATTGATTTATGTGGTTAACAGTTAAAATTTTTTTTTTAATTATACAACCGTAAGTGTTTATTTGCTGGTATAGTCGCCCCAGGCTACTTATATTTGTTATATATTTTTACATAATTAATTAATATATTAATTACATAGTTATGAATAACAGTCAACTAACCTCTCCATCCCAGATAATACTTTCAAATGCCACATTTATAACGCCTACTTTATTGTCTTACTAAGTAAAACTAATGGCGAATAGTGAGAATTATTGTATAACCGGCATTACAAAATTTTTCTGAGCTCATGTTTAATTACTCGATAAGTATATTATTTAGTCTTCAAAATATATATCTTCGTTTGGTAACAAAATACTTTCATGATAAATGTGACAGAAAAACTGGTAGTTTATTAAAATAATGTTAGGTGTATCCTGCATTACTCAATATCCATCCAAATATTCAATATCAACCAATATAAATAAACAGTACTCACAAGCTATAGACGATAATTTTCATAAGGAACGATATGAAAAAAGGTAAATGTTTGGATGTGCCAATGTATTATATTTAAAGTTAAGAAGTCAATACATATTATATTATAAAAATTATTTTTTGAACACAACAACATAATATAAAAAGTAAAAAATACAAATATAACATTAAAATAACACTCGTATTATTAGAGTGAATAGGTTTCCTTTCATAAAATAATAAACTTTAAAACATATTTCTAGCAACAAATATTTCTGACGCTAATCTCACGCCTGAAACACGACTGCTAATTCGGTCATTACATTGAGGACAATTAATAGACTGTTGAATCAGGATTCCATAACAAATGTGGCCATTTGAACATTTGAACCAATGACCCTGGTCTTTATCAATGCCTATGAAACTTGTGGACATCGCTGCGTGAATAATCTGTCTATCATCATATGTCATTAAAGGAAGACGACCATACATTTTTTGTTGGATTTCTTCTGTTAAATGTTGTATATGTTGATCCACACTTAATGTATACATGCTGCATGATATTAATAAATTCTCCATGTTATCTACAATTTTTTTAACATTTGTGTCAGAAGTTTGAGCAATTTGAAATTTTGTATTGGTCATGATCTCAAATAAACTCATAATCCTTACACCACGTGCCATCTCCATATTAATATCAAATTTTTGTTGCTTCGTCAACTGTTGTGCATAAGTGAAAGCAACAGAAAGAATCCAGTCAAAGTGATTAATAATAGTTAGTTTTCTTTGGCAATCTTTGATTTCTTCAATTCTATTATTGAACTTTAAGATAGTTTCAAACAAATAAATGACAAAATTTAACGATTCAATATCATTGGCAGGTAAAGTAAACTTTGAATCTTTACTACCGAAAGAACCTAATAAAGGTTTGCAAAACATATTCCATAAATGTTTGATTCTATCATATCTATAATTTGTATCACAATTATAGATTGAAACAAAATTATTATCCAAGGATTTTAATGAATTCATTATTGTTTTTGTATTGCTGCGAATAACAGATAGTTCTCCATATTGTTTTAGTTTTATTTTTGATATGTCCTCTAAAATTAATTTCACTTGGTTCATGAAACGTTGGGTTTTTAAAACTGGCGTTTTACATAGTGGACATTGTTTCAAACATATTTTTTTATCATTTTGAAACATCAATTTTGTTAAAGCATCAGATTCTATGGTGTGTTCACAATCTACTAAATAAATAAACCTAAAAAAAATACAAATATTATATTAACAATTAATATACAGATAAATTACAGCTGAAGTAAAAAGAATATTACTATAAACTCCTATGATATAATCTATATTTATTGTAATAAAATAATATAACTATGTGACAAAATATTATATATTATGACACAATATAACATTAATCTGTTATACTAAAGTAATAGCAGTAAATATCTGCTTCTACAAATATATAAAATTACTAATTAAATTTGAATTTCAAATATACCAAGAAAATCACTAATAACTTCCAACATTGGTAACATAATAGAAAATAAAATTGTTTTACAGATAGATAATCTTTCCAATTTACCTTGCGTTTGGATTATCTTCATTGCCAAAAATTATTGTAGTAACTTCATATTCTTGACAAATGCGACATAGTGGGGGACACGGTTCACCACAAAAACCTAAACACTCATGCCCACATTTCAATTTTATTGTGCAATGCTCATAACAAGGTTTACGATCACATAGTTCATAACATTTTCTGGTACATACCAAATGTGGACACTTCCACTCACATTTCTCCTATTGATAAAATAAAAATATACATATAAATCATGATTAAAATATTCAAGTACATGTAACTAACGTTAATTCAAATATTAGTAACAACAAAAACATCACAGATGATGGACCGTGACAATATAAATTAGTGTGAAATAAAATGTAAAAGAAACTTATGGATACATTTTTAGTTTTACTGGTTATTAGTTATTACCTTGCATGGTACACATGGATTACCACAAAGACGAGTACATCCAGAATGCACGCAAGAATAGTTACACTTCTGATTACAAGGTGGACACCGTTCTTTACAGGGGAATTTACATCTGTTAAAAGAAATTGTTATAGTTACATATTCCAGAATGTAAATAAAAATGTTTACACCTACACGTGATTGCATGGGTTTATCTTGTTGCAAATGCCACTGCAGGATATATGTAAACGTCCTTGTTTACATTCTCCACATGTTCCCAAACAAATATCGTTACATTTTAATTTTTGTAAACATGGTTCACGACACTTATCAAGTAGATATTGGCTGTCCAGTCTGAATTCTACAATATATCATGTTTTTTTATTAATAATATGGTATGAACATATATTCGTTATACAGTTACTGAGTTATAATATATACTTTAAACATAAAAATTAAAGTGTAGTTAAAAAAATAGGAAAATACATTTGGTTTCCATTTAAAAAAACTATGTAATTATATTATATGTTTACAAACATTACCTTTATCCTTGTCACAACATAAAACCCAAACGCTATTATGACCACAAGCTAGTTTACTATTTTTTTGCAATACTATTTCCTCACAACCTTTAGTTGTACATTCTTCTGCACATAAATTCTTACACATATGCCCACAATCTAAAATTCGGTTACATATTTTAGTGCAAAGCTTACGTTCTGGTAAAGTTTTACATTTCATTGAAATTGAATGGCCGCAGTCAGGTATAACTTTTACTACCTGAAAATAAATAAATAAATGAAGTTCAATAAACAAAACAGAAGAAAACAAAAAAATATCTAACTTACTTGATTTTCACAAGGTTGACATTTTTTATAGCATTTAGATTGACACTTGTGGTCACATGTTAATTTACGGTCACATGGAAGAATACATTTATTCTCATCAATATTTGAACCACAAAGAACATCATTTTTAATGTGTCCACAAGGCAGAACTTTTTGAACTTTAACATCACAATATAATAAACAATCTTCATAACACATCTTTTGACATTTGTGATTTAAAAAACACTTTCTGTTAATATTTTCACAAGGTTTTAAGCATTTATACTGTGAACACATTTATAAAATAAAATAATTTTTTATGTATAGTATTTAATAAAAAACACTTTTTAAAAATAAAAACTACCTCTTTGTGTTCTGGATCATCAATCATGTGACAATTTTTATCACAAACATGAGAACAATCTAACCGATAAAAACATTTATATGAACAGGGTGGTTTTTCGTCATGACATTTTTTTAAAATTGTATGACCACATTCTTCTAGAACTGATTCCACCTAAATTAAAAGTTAAGAATTAAAACAATACATTATACAAATGAATAGTAATAAAACCAACCATTTCTTCACATGAAAAAGTAATAACATCCACAAAACATGGTAATGTCAACTGGTGACCACATGGTAACTTTTTGATTAATGGGACAGCGCACTTTCCACAATCCATAAAACATCTTTTTTCACATGGATGGTTATAATCACAGAACCTATGATACATTATTACATGATACAATAAAGATATATTTCAAAGAAAATGATAATACAAATATTATACTTGTCACACGGCTCCATGCATTTAAACTCCAAATGCTCACGGTCATAAGAATGACATATATTTGAACAATGATGACCACACAGTAGCAGTGATTTACACAACATGGAACAACCACCTTCCATGATTGTATTAAAATCTTCACCCTTTGCAACATTTGTTGTACTACCAGAATGAATGACACATTCTAAAGTCAATTCATCACCTTAAAACAAATAACGTAATAATTATTTAAAATTGAATCTATCAACATTATAAAAAATTTAAGAAAACTCTATTTTTACCATATGAACCCTGGTTTACTAATGTTTCTTTTATTTGTTTCCACAAACTACCAGAATTGTACAAATTGTCCATGTTACCCATTATGTAAAGTCCATACTTAGCTCTTGACAAAGCAACACATATTCTGTTCTCAGTTTTCAAAAATCCTACATTTCCCTTTTCATTGCTTCTCACTAATGATAGCAAAATTATGTCACTTTCTTCTCCTTGATAATTATCTACCACTGTGATCTTCATGCCTTCTAATATTGAATGTTTTTTTCTTAACTTAAAATATATTATTCAAAGAATTATTCATACTTTAATATTTTATACTTTTAAATAAATATCAACAAAATTATATTAATATAACGTTGAATCAAATAAGTAAACATTTATATTGTTTTGTCTTTTATAATACACTTTATGTTAACTTACTGAGCGAATTTGAAGTAATTGTGCACTATAAGTTGTTAAAATTGTAACTTGATCAGTTTTGTATCCTTGTAAAATTAAATGCCTAGCAAACATAATTAAAAATCTAGCTTCATGATCATTACTTTTGCTTGACGTTTCCTCAACCTAAATGGACAAACAAATTGTATTAACTGAATACACCATGATAAAATACAGTCTCAGATTTAACATACTTCGTTTTCAAACATGTTATGATTTAGGAAGAATAAATCTTTTGTAACACCACGAATGTGTTCTCTATTGTGAACAGAAATATGATTTTTCAATTCATCGTATATTGATGGAGTTATTAGAGATGCTATTTCAGGACGCATTCTATGTTGTTCTCCTAATGTGTAGCAAGGTACACCATTATTAACCATACGTTCAAACAACGAAATGTCAAAATTAAAATCTTTTGCTAATTTGTAAACAGCATTACTAGGACGAAGTTGCTTATGGTCACCTTTTAAATGGACAATAATTAAACTATGATCATGATTTAGTGAATAATTTTCTGTATTTGGTAAATAATACCTACCAATTAATATAAGGTGTTGGCAGTGACTTGTTAAAGAAGAAACAATGTGTGCCTCTAATACTTCAGCAGCTTCTTCAACAACAACTAAAAACCAAAGTTTTTTTTATCATGTTTGCCTAAAGAAATCTCAGTTTAAACCTACCAATTGGTGATTCTAATCCTTCTAGCATTATTCTGTGTTTAGCTGCACCAGTAGTTGTTAATGCTACTACATGCATCTTGTTTAAAAGCTCTACATTTGACAACTGTCTTAATTCAGCAGAAAGCTTATAGACTTGTGTATACTTTTGTTCATAATATATTATTTTTAAATGTAACATATCTTTTGTTTCTTTTACCCAACGGAAATATAAAGACCATCTTTGTCGCATATTTAGTACATTTAAATTTCTTATTGTTCGTGGTAATACTATATCATCATCTATCAAACTCATCATATTAACAAAATATTTATGTATATTTTCCATTACACCCAAGTTGAATTTGGCTTCTTCAGATTCATTAAAAAAACTAACACTTTTACTTGATAGATCCTCTAATCGTACAGTCTCTTCAAGTAGTTCTGTACAAGCTTTTTTTATGTCGTATAATGTTAAACTATAAATAACAATATCTTTATGATTATGTTCTAAGTCTAAGTCATCAGATTCATCTCGCTTCGATTTGTCATTATCTTCATTATCTTGTTTTTTAATATCTAAAAATTTGTCTGAATGAAAAACTTTATTAATTAACTCATTGCTAATTCCAGTTATAAAACCAATTGGGTCTACACTAAAATAATCAAAATCTTGAAATAACCAACAGAGAAGATCTAAAGTCTTTTTAAAAAAACAATGATATTGTTTAGGCATACACTTTTTCAACAATGATAACTCTAACACTCCAGCATTGTATGATACATCTACACTCCAATTCTTAAAATAGAATATGTTAGTCAAACTACTTTTTAGCTGATTTTCAATATTTCTTAGACCTGTATAAGTAGTTTGTGATTTTCTGTACTCACGAGATATATTCCTTAAACTGTATTTTTCTATTATTTTTGACTTAGATTGACCACCAATTCTAACAACTTTGTCTGTGAAACTCAATATACCTTCTATGAATTGATCTAAAGCATGATTAGTGTAACAAACTACTATAATTGGTTTAGTGAGAAATGGCTTGTCATATAAATTATTTATAATTGTTTTCATGATTTTCAATCCAATAAAAGTTTTTCCAGTACCAGGTGGCCCTTGAATAACTGTAAATTCTTGTGTCAAAGCCGCTCTAAATGCTCCAAATTGCATTTCATCGAGTCCTAGCTGTTCTTTAGTAGGCCAATGATTTTGACTCAGTACTTGAAATTTATCCAAATCACCAATTACATAGTAGGTGTGTTCAGGTAACTCATCAATATAATATGGATAGTCTATCTTATTACAAGCTGATATAACATACTTTTCCATAGGGAAATTATGACTATTAATATTTTTTAGAACTTCCATTGAACATTTATATGGTTCAAAAAATACTTCACTCTCCACCATAGTAAGAGATGTATTAAATAAAGGTTTTGCATCTTCCAATAATTGCACAATTAAATTTCCTTGTGTCAAAAGTTCAATCTTTCGCTCCATAACAATGCCCAAAAAAAAATTTGTAAAATCATTTCCAGAAAATAGTAATAAGGAACCATGCATAAATCGTTTAGACATTTCCCAGTTGATTTTTAATTTATTTTTTTTGTCAAAGTTTATCAGATAACCATAATCATCACGGCCAAATTCACATATATTTTCAAATTCAACATCACAATAAATATGTATATTGTTTATTTTTTTTTGAAATTTATCATTTATTGTGTTTTTATAAAATTGTATACCTTCTCGTAGGGGAGCAATAAAATCTTCACGTAAAAGACGAAATTGAATGTCTAAATAGTGATCTACATTTTGGTAAGTTCCTTTGGAAATATTAGGTCGTAAAAATGGTTCTCCATAATCAAGATCAACTGCAGTTGGATATACCGTTAGTGCTCTAAAATTTTCTGGTGGCATGGATTTTGCAATATTTTCATTTACTAATGTTTCTTTCAATTTTAAATACTGAGGTAACTTAGTTTTAATGAGGTTTTTTAGCATATCGTTAATTTCAATCATTGTAGCTTCGTTAATTTCAATATGATTACAGTAACTTTTAATAACATTTATGGCAATATTACTAATTATTATTAATTCCTTTAATTTTTCTTCTGCTTCATTTGGAAATAATGTCAAAATAGATTGAAACACAATCAAACAATTTTCATAAAATATATTCATATTTTTGCATCGATTTAAGTTTTTTTCTGTTGGTGTACTCAATATATATGTTTTTAGGTGATCAAAAAATTGATTGCACATAAGTTCTGTAAGTAAAAAATATTTACTTTGTATTAATTCTGTAGAACAAACCTTAGCTGAAACTTTTACAAGCAAAAAAATCCAATCTGGTTCTTTATTTTGTTTAAATAAGTCCATGAATCCATTACTTTCATTAGACATCACAAATACTATCTCAGAAGGGTCCTTGCAACATAGTTCTGCAAGGCGTATAAATCCAAAACCATACCTATTGGTATATTTTTGTTCATGTTTGCTATTATTAAAATGTTCATTTGGCTCAAATTGTTTTTCTTTCCATCTTTCTTGTCTATTTTCTGAATTAGGTTTTTTTTCCCACTGGTCTGATGTATTATATGATTTCTGTTTTTTTCTCCATTGTTCCTTAGTGTTAGAACTTCTTGAATATGACTGTTCATTTTGCTCTTCGGATGACTTTAAATCAGATTGAATATTTTCTTCATTTACTGAAGGGTTTGTTTTGATTTTATGCTGATAATTTTGACCTTGGTCATTCTGGTCTATGCATCTGTTGTACATTATTTATTGAATTTTAGGCTGGTCTTGGATTTACATTTGTATCCTGTTGTATAAATATAAACAATAATAAATTGTATTGCATATACAATTGTATATAGGTATCTACATTTTAAAAAAATATAATTTTAATGGACATTTTTTGATATCTTAATAATTATTTAAAGGGTTATTTATAAAACAATTTCAACGTTCCCATCCATCAAAAAGAAAAGCAGATAAAAACTGTTGTTTTAATAATATAATTGAATGAAGTACAATCAATGTCAGATAGGCAAGAAAGTGGCAGCGGTAAACATTTTCTTGTGATTAATATTAATTAATAAAATCTCTATTTTTTGTTAAAAAAAAAGTTTAGCAGAAACTTTTCTTTTAAATTAATAACATAAATCAGTTTTAAAATGTTTTGTGACAATTTTTGATTTACTAATATATTTGGAAATAACAATAAAATAATGGAGAACCCTTAGTTTTCCTCATTTGTACTGCCGCCGCTGGGCCAATCTATCATATGCCAATTGTATCTAAATTTCCTTAGTACAAGCTAATTAGTTACTATCTAAATTAGTGTTTCTAATTCATTATGATATTTTTTTTGCACTTATAAATATATTGTTATCATTTTCAACTTGATTTTATAATTTTTCTTTTTGTTTTATTCGAAATTAAGGCTTTGACGTCTGAGGTCATTAGCCTGATACTGTGGGGGAAGGTACTGTTGGTTTTGAACATGTGTGAATGTGTAAGTGTGTCAAGGATTTGTTGCTAAAAATCCATGGGGGGTCTGAAGTAGTAGTTTGAATTTAAGTTGAGAAATAGATTTATTGTATAATTTGAAATTATAAAAATGTGTTTTTAGGTACATCTCTATTTTTATTTGATTTATTTGGCACAATATAGAAAAATGGGAATTCATGTCGTATGGTATCCACGTTTTGGGTGATATCTACGTTGTACAGAGACTGGCGTTTCCAGTATTACCATACAATTATAAACATAAATAATGCACTCCACAGCCTACACTTTACACATTCAACTTCAGTTTCAAATTATGAGTCATGAATACATGATTGTTTGGGTTGTACTGTTAGAGCTACGTTACTTCCCATTATTAAACATGAAGTAGATGTTGGGTCCACAATTCACTTGGACGAATGCAGCCTATAGCAACTTAAGGGACTACGGATATATGCATGAAACTGTAAATCACCAGCTTCACTTCATTTATCCTGAAATATGGACCAATACTCAATATATAGAATTTCCATGGAGATGTATCAAAGTAAAATACGGCATAAAACATGTGGTACCACCAACTTATTGCAACAGCACTCAATTTCTCAAAGAACCTTTTTGAACAATTCTTTCTAGATAATGAAAAGAACTTCTTTGGTGTAGAAACTAGAAATTATCTGATGAAAAAAACACCTAGATATTGCGGGGTGAAAGATTGTAGATAACATGCAACACCAACAAACAGTTATGGTAGATAGGTACATTAGATAACATACAACAAGAGTTTCAAAAAAATTATGCAGGACAGAGTATAGACTAGGCAGCTAATACCAAAATTATAAGCACAGGATTTCTGGATTTATAGTTATTCTTTTTAGGCATCAAATATTGGTCAAGTAATCCATCTGCATTATAGTAAGTAACAATTTGAATGCTGCGTATGTACATGGTCAGGGGTTACTATTTAAGCAGCTACAGTAATAATCAAAAACCAATCTCATTTCTCTGCTGAACAAATATGAATTTATACACAGTATACTCTTGAGTTCCCTTTACCCCAACAGACCTTGCCCACCAGTGGTCTTTTCTATTTAAGTTAAGAACTGCATTTGGCAGCATATCAGTTTTTTTCAAGCGGTAATCAGGCTACCCAATTGTCAAGCATCTGTATGCCTGCTGTACAAGAACTAGTGGTGGGCATATCCAGATTATTCAACTCGATTTTGTTGTTCAATGACTCATTATTATATACTAATAATATTTTAATTCTATAATATAATTTTCAGACATAGGTATACAAAATTTTGAACGCATTTTAAGTACCAGTGATGTTTTGCGTTTAGCTGTAATAAAAACAATTACTTAAGTATGTAAATAAAGTATTATTTATTTTACCATACATTAAAAATATTTGTAAGTCTGAAGTCACATAAAAAGCAAATCCATAAATCCGGATAATTCGGGAAATCCGGATAAGAATTTGATTCAATTCCGGATTTGGATATCCGGATATTTGGATAATTCAGATATTCGGATTTCATACCCATCCCTAACAAGAATATCACACCCTTAAGCAAAAGTCAGTCACCATGCATGGTTCTTAACTTGAATAGAGCACCTATAGAATAACAAATTAACAAATGCAGTAACTTGTAATCTTAAATATAATTTACCAATATTGGATTTAACCATTGGTGTAGCACAGACAGTCTTTAAGGACTATAGTCCCCTTATTTTTTTATTTATTTGAATACCCTATATTAAATATAAACAAGCTTTAGATAAAATGATCAGTCTTAAAACTGCCTGGTTTATTAGGTCATACCACACCAATGGATTTGATTGATTCAAGTGAAACGTAGGATGTTCCTGGGCAATTGTCTTTAAATTGTTTAGGTTTATTATCAGGAAAAGACGAGGGAAGAGCGAAGAGATATGGAGGATAATAAATTGTTTCTATCAAAGGATAGGATAGACCTTTTTTGATTTGAATGAAATTTGATAAGGTACATAATGAGATTAGACCAGTTCGTTGAGTGTGAGTAGTTTAAAGTAGTAGGTCTTGGTGGAGGATTTTATTTGTTACATACCAAAGAGCAGAGGTAACTGCTGTCGTCTGCTGAACATACATTTTGGTATGTTACTTGTTATAATAGTAAGGCAACACATGTGGGTATGAACTTGAATACAAATTATTTCTTTTACTATTTTCAACATTATAATACAATTCTTTAAGTCAAGTTACCCAACCTACAGAATATTTATTATGTTATATAAATTCCGACTCACCCACTTGAGTACTTAAGTCGAATCCAAAGTTGATGATCCTGTTCGAACTCACTCGGTCAGGTTAGGTTAGCAAAGGAAACTGGTCGGCGGACTGAAAGGTGGATATTCTATTTTGAAAAATTTGAAAATAGTTCATACATTTTAATAATTCAATTATAATTATATATACTTACTTGTCCGTTACTGTTGAACACGAGCTGGACAAGCCACGAGGAAATAACATCAACAATAACGGTCATTGGTCGTAAGTGGCAAGTGGCAACATGGAAATACGCACCATTCAAGATTCGACTGATTCTATTTCAATAGGCGGCTGGCGAGATTAAATTGTTCAATGCTTATATAGTTATATTGAGTTATATGTATCTAAAATTATCCAAATCAAAAAGTCTCCCAATTTAATAATAACGAACATAAACACTTGTTGACATCACGGTCACACCAACCAAACAAATACCCCGCGTCCCCGCTTACCATCGCAGTAAACGTTTTGGTAATACAGGTAAACAAATATCTAACTTCATGTTGGTGCGTAGGCTCGTTTCCATGTTTTTCGGAGGTTCAGACTTCAGATTATAGGTATACAAGAACCCGATCAGCAGCTGATCAGTGATCAAGTGTCGCTTTAATATTGTTCAATAATCAATACACGTCCTGTAAATTATGTCTATGGTACTGTGACTGTTCGTCATATTCTGCGGTTGGCCTTAGTAATGTTCTTATTTATTATTTTAAGCCACAGACTATATATATAAATATATTATACTATGTACTATCTTCTATACTACATTACAACACTAAATAAGGAACTTCTATATAATTTACATTGTTACAAGTAAAGCTCGGCTGGAGATGGTCTTTTGTCGGTTGGCAAAACATTTCATTCATCATACAAAATGTATTAAGATTTAGAAATACCTAACAATAATTATAACATCGTTTTTGGCTAAAATGCGCTTTGCCGCACCAAGCAAATTTTTTGATTTTTTTTTTCTTAAATTTTCTTATATTAACTATTTAGGAACAGTGGTGCAATCAGAATTTGTCGGTTGGACTTAGTTTCGAAGTTAATGCCTTTGGAAGTCAGCAATTTTGCGTTTTTTACGGGTGAGCCCAACGCTACGTTTATCACGTCTTTCACGATTTTTTCTTGAAACTTACGTTTATTTACTCGTTTATTAATATATACTTATATAAACGAGAACTAGGCACCAAACTAGAGTTATGCCGGTTAAAGTAACATATATACCCCTAAATACTTGTGTTACTTTAGCCGGCATAAATCTAGTTTGGTATCCTTGCGAATTTATCAATTTATTTTCGGAAACATATTATGTAGGTATCAATGTATTACAACGAGTTAAGAACGATGGTGCAAAAATTAATTGGAGACTAATAATTAGTAATAATATAATAATAATAATAATATATATAATATATAATTAGTATTGAATTATTCAATCTAGTTTAGCAATCACGCGAATTTTTCACTTTTTTTTTTGAAACCTTGGAGCTGAGCTGTCCATACTACCATAGGCGGAGATCGGGGCTTAGGGGGCTTAGCCCCCTACCAAAAAAAAAAAAAAAAATTATAAATAATTTGAAGTTAAAGCCCCCTAAAAATATTAAACAAACAATACCGTAATTTTGTACAGTTTACCAATTTATTATGTACGGTAACATACCGAACAATTAAGTCACAATTCACAATAAATAATAATATTATATTGTGTTTACATACCTAATATTGTACATATTTTGTACCAATTGCCAATTGGCCATCAATCTATTTATAGATGGGGAAAATATTATTTCTTTTCTTAATTTTTGTTATTTCTCGAGAAGCGATAATAACCAGACTGAGATAGTGGGCTATTATAGAACTATCGCTATAGCTGTATGCCTGTATTAAACCTATTGTAAAGTTTATCGTGATTGAATGAATCGTATTCCCATTGTAATTTGTAATGGTTATCGATCGAACATTCGTATTCGTACCGTTGGGAGGGCCGTGTTTGCGCCTATATGCAAAAACCTTGATTGCGCTTAATAAAATTAAAATACGTTAAATACTTAATTGCCCCTATAGTTAGGTTACAAATAAATAAATTTGGCAACATTGCAGTAAAACTTAAATTTCTCGTCCCACTTTTTTCAGACTTCGAACTGACAGAATAAAATTTATTGAATTATTCTGGGGGGCGGTTTTGATAGAGTGAGTCATCTGACACATAACCACTTTTCCCATCTCATTTCATTCATTCCATAATCTCACAATGAGAAGAAATTTGAAGCCACCGTAGTCATCTCACGAATATCTTTATGATATAACGCACACATTCTTTTGATAATCTAAAGTCCTTTATAAATTTGGTATCACTTATAAGGAATGGGTCTTCAGCATCTCTTAGAAGTTAATTATACAAAGATTATTAGTAATTTAAATTTAAAACTGAAAGGAAGTTAGGAAATACGAGATGCATATAGAATTATAATTTATAGAAAGTATAGGACAGTAGGAAGGTATTTACCGCATTTGTTGTCTACATTGTACTCTTCTCTGTCTTGGATTAGGAATTCCAAAAAGTAGAGCCATTCTAAAAAGTAGATGGTACCTTTACCTTGTGAATATATTTAAAAATTAAATATTCATAGTAAGATTATAGTATTAATTATTATATGTAGTTTGTCATATAGTTTTCATTATACTCGGGTGCCTTTTAATAAGTGAGATGATTGAGAATAATTATAATTATTTTGGTACATTTCATTAATATCACCATTTCCATTCATTCCACCCATTATTATCATTCCATATCACGTTTTTAAAACACCCTTTTACTCACAGCATTCATTTCATCTCACTCACCACTATCATTTTTCCCAGCACCTAAAATACACGGTTTCATGTCATCTCATCTCATTTAATCACTCTCACTCTTTCAAAACCGCCCCCCAGGTGTGGTTAAAAATTTGTCTTTACTGTTCTGTTGTGTAGTTATTATTTTTTATTGTACCTATTATATTTTTAATAAATTTAAGTTTAAATTTCTCTTCACTGTTCTGTAGCGTCGTTGTTATTTTTTATGTAGGCACCTATTATATTTTTAATAAAATAAAATTTAAATTTTTCGCGTTACTTTGACTTTGTTACTTATATTTTTTATGAAGTTAATTGTTGATGTTGATGTATCTCTTAATTCGTTGATAACCTGGTGTTTTTTTTGTAACTGCTTTATTTTTTATTTGTTTTATTGTTGTTTTTAGCAAGATTAATTTTTAAATATGTATCTGTTTGAAATTCTATTAGAACATCCACAAATTTTATGATTGATGGATGAGCGTTAAAAAAATATGAATTAAAATGTTTATGAAATGATTTACATGCGTTTGTTGTCTGTGTAGATTATTACAACCTTTTGCCCATAATTCAGGGGAAAATAGACTATCTTCGCTTACGAAATTTTCAACTAAATAATCAGCGAATGATTGTATTTTTTTTTCTGCTGGAATTTCAGACATTAGTTCCAAAAAGCAATCTGATACTTCTTGTGGATGTAAAAATGGAAGACCGAAACAATATTGTAACCATTTTCCTTCTGGACTATTAGATTTATACATATTATTAGTTAATTCAAGACTTTGAATTTTTCTGTAACAACTAACAACATTGCCCCAAGTGAAATCTGTAGGTGGAAAGTTTTATATCCGGCCAAATATTAGATGCAGAGTTTAAAATGCTTTTTTCAAAGTCAGAATATATTTCAACAGGGCAAAACTCAAAGTTTAAATTTGAACATACATGCTTAATATTTTCAAATACATATTCATAGACGTCACAACATTTTGATGGTAACAAACAAAACACTATAGGTATGTAATGATTATTATAAAATCCATGAATTGTGAAAAGTTGACAAAAAAATTTTGTGTCATAAGTAAATGTACCACCATCGACGTATATAGTATCAACCAAATTTAAAAATTGCAAATTTGTGGTACACGTAAAAATTACAATATTACAACATCTGAAGCAATGGATGTTGAAACTACTGTAGCTGAAGATTATTTTAGAATAAATATATATTTTAAAGTAATTGACTCTATTATTGAAAATTTAAAAAAAAACGGTTTTCCAAAGAAAACTTGTCCCTTGCTGTTGGAATTGATGAATTTATAAAACTAAACTATGATGGGAGTACTCAGTTTATTGATCATTATAAGGTATTTTTAATATTAATTTAAATCTAATTATTTTATAAATATTCTGTAGGTACTAATTTATTATATAAAATTATAAATAAAATAATTATTTTTTAGGATTTATCGGGTTTAAATATTTACCAACAAAGTTTAAGGTCGGAAATGATGCTTGCATAAAGAACTATCTAGTTGAACCTGAAAGAGGCGATATTGAAGATATTAAAAAGAATATTTCACCTCAAGTATTTCCTAATTTGTATAAAATGATACAAATTGCTTTAACATTACCTATTAGCTCAGCTATATGCGAAAGAAGTTTTTCTGCTATGAGGAAGATAAAAACATGGCTAAGAACATCTATACATAATACATCAAAAAAAAAATAATGAACTTTCAATATTATATATCGAAAAAGATAAGACTAAAGCTTTAAGTAATGAAGCTATTTTAAATACTTTTAACAAACAATGTAATAGAATAATAAAATTAAGTTAAAAATGGTGATTGTATTTTATTAATTATTCTTTTTTATGTTTGTAATTATTTAAGTGGTTATGATAACGAGAACAATTTTCTTATGAGTGATTAAAAGTTAAAATTACTAACTTTCCAAGGCTAAGCGAAACTTTGAAACCAAGTCCGACCGACAAATTCTGGTTGCACCATTGTACTCAAATAGTTAATGTTAGTAAGTATTTTGTGCATTTGTTCCTCGTTTTTTAGTGGTAAAATAAAATAGTAAATTTATAATGATTTATATGAAATATATTTTTTTAAACAATTGGTTTAGGAATAATAAAATACAAAACATGATAAATCATAATTAATCTTATTTACTGTATAAAATACCATGAAATTGCCCACCGACCATGAAGCTTCAATTTATGGCGGGAATTCGCTATCTACTACTAAGATCTGTACAAATCTGTGTGTATGTTTGGTAAGGTTTTTACACACTACAAACCCGGGTAGGCACCCACCCGAGAACTTGCTTACTCTCTATCACGTAGCGTGATTGGTTTCATCTACTGCGCCGCGCCGACTATAGCCTATAGGGACAATGTTCGTTACATTGTAGTTCGTTCTATTTCATTATTGTTATTACTTATTATTATTTTATGGTTACACACTTAAACCCATGTATGATTGTGGGGAATAGCCATAAATAATAGACCTATCACCTATAAATTAGGTAACTTAGTTTATTGGTCTATTGTAATAGCACAGACGCACAGTGTTAGGTTCTACACTTCTGCCACAGAACAGTGTTCTACCCACGGACCAAGAAAGAATGGACTGGAAACAAACTGTCGGGTGGGTGACGGCCGACAGGGGTATATAGAGTAAAAAAGTATTAATTTTTAATTAAATTGAAAATTAAGAATAAACAGGAATTTTTACGCAAAACCCGTTTTTGACGAAATCGATTTTGTTTTTTTGTAGTAACACAAAAGCAAAAAACCATATATTCTTAGAATTTTCCATATGAGATAAAATTTTCTTAATACAAATATACAACATTCTATAAATATCGTAGGTACTACTTATAATATAATGGCTGTCTTGTCACGTGACAACTGACGAATAAATTATTGTTTTGAATTTTTATAGTATTTACACAAAAGTATTTGAGTTTCAAATATAAATACATCCAATACAGTATGTAAAATACTTTAAAAGTTTTTGAATACATTTACTCAAATACTTTACAAGACTGATACAATCCAACATAAACTAATAAATAGCTCAAGATGGAAATGTTCCCACAAATCATCGAAAAAATGTTCTGTTACATTAATTACCAACAAAGGTAATTAAATTCATAAAAACATTTTGTAATTAATTTATTAATTTATATTTTATATATGTAAATAATATATTTATATACATACAGATTTTAAGAATCCTGCAAGTTTAGATGTAGCACATTTCCATACTGGTGATCTACACATCAGCATTGTTGAAAAAGCAATGGAACAAATGAAAAACCAAATTAAAATGTCAAAAAATACACCTTCTCATGTTTTCGAGAAAGCAGTTAATAATTTTCCAAAAGATGCTCTGAAATTCATGCCGAAAGAAAACACCGTAAAAAGAACATTGCATAATTGTAAAGATCGAATGTATCCAAAAAAATTTCAAATTCTATCAGAGCTAAGTATAAGTGATTGGGCGTCATATAAAAATTAATGCTTTTTATTGTGCGGTATAGTGGACCTGATTCTGATGAACGAGTAATATTTATTTAATATATATAATAACAGGCGTTAGCCCAATTTAAACAGTACGTTTATAACAATGATAAGTTTACTATTATATTGTTTCGATTATGATATACCTACATTGATACATTAAAATATAATGACAATAATAGGATATACTAAAATTAATCTTGCAAATGAATCTGGTAAATCCAATAAATCTGGTAATAAATCGTTACAATGGCAGTTAAAAAATATTAAAAATAAATGTTCACAATTTTTTTTTATAAGCATTTAAAGTTCGGATTTTGACAAACTACGTAAAAATCACGAAAATGTGCAAATTATTTTGAGTTAGAATGAGAAAAAAAATGGTTTTTTTAAATCAAAGATTTGAAAATGTAATCCAAGGTTCCTCATAAGTTTATTTATCTTTTTCAATAAAAAAAATATCCATCAGAAAGTCAAATTAAATTTTTGTATGCGTTTGGACTTCAAATTTATACAACAGTGGATATAAACTCGATTTCTCATATATACCTAGTGGTTTTCTTATTTTGTTGTAATTCAAATAAAGGAAAACTATAGATACTTTAAATTTACACCATACGTTTATTTTATCAACTATATCCTATACTTGATAAAATGTTCAAAATATTTTTACTCGTTTTGAACTGTTTACTGAAATATTCAATTTTTAATTTTTTTTAAATTTTTAGTTTTTTCTTTAAATGTCAATGATATTTTATTTGATCAAATTTATCAAATTTAAAATTTAAAAATTTATAAAATGTTCAAATTTCATATAGCTAAGGATTGACAATTTAATACAAGGTTCCACGTAAGTAGGTACTAGGTTATTCTGTATGTGATATATATATAATATATAAACATTATAATATCAGCTATCGCTAATGACAGATAATACAGTCGACCCAGCCACCCAGGCGACTATTAGGTTATACATTACGATTATGACTGTGTTCACTGTTCAGTGTTCGTTACGACGTTGCGTGTCGAACTACGTCTTAAGATTAATAAACGATTATGTATGATACTTTTTGCGTTATTTAATTCTTAACCAAAAATTACACTGTATATCCAAAAAATATAAAATCACAGTTTTTTTTATAGTTATTTATTATACTCAAATTAGGACGAAATTAGATATTTAAACGAAGAAGAACGATTTTAGTTTGGTGTTATATTTAAAAAATATTATTCGTGTGTACTTGAAATACTTCTAAAGTATATTGTTAACTACAAATAATATTAATTCAACTTACCGGCTACCTACAGCATTATGAATAATAATAATATAAACAAACCGTCTTCACTCAAAATCGTTTTTCGTATACAATGATATTATATTATTGAATTCAAATAACACCATCTAAATCTATTACCCCCACTTATTACCTACTGTACAGCAGAACGACATCCACTTGAGTACTCGCTTTATTTTATTTATATATTATTGACATTATTCAAAACAAATTTACCGTAAAAAATAAAAGATAAAATCAACTATTTGTTTATATTTATAAATTATTGACATTGTATTACAAATGTATTATTAGGTAAGTACACCGTTCAAATTATTTTTATTATATGATTATTTTTCCCGTGGTTATTTTTTCACGGAGCATTTTTTCGGTACTAAATTTCCGGGGTCATTTACTAAGGAAATCGTTCTATTTATGCAATGTGGGCAGGGGTGGTGAGACATAATTATTTACCGCCACCGCCAAGACAATGGACTTATACATTGTTCTCTGCTTTAACTGCCACCGCGTCAATGACACATCTGGAAAAGCATGTTTTTTTGACGAGTTATTCCTGGTTAATGGATTACTAGTGTTTGAATTGATGAATTCAGAATGATGAAGAACGGGTTTCCATCTTCCTTTTTAAAAAACATTTAAGCTTTAAGCGTAGGTAATAGGTTACCCTTTAAAATAATATCTCAACCAATAAGACTTAATTTTCAGGTAAGTACATATTTTAGACTCTGAGCGGAGATCGTGGTTGAAGTATGGCTTTTGGGTCTGGAGAAAAAACCGAGATCGCTCAATTTATTGATTTTACAATGATGTGAATTTTTAGATTCTGAGCGGAGCGATGAATGTATTGGTTTTACAATGATGTGTGTTTTTTATTTTTTTTTTTATTTTTTTATTTTTTTTTTATTTTTGTGTCTGTCATCACGTTTTGGGACAGTAAAAGTGCTTAGATTTTCTTCAATAGTACCTTTTGTCCTTTTCTGATAGGAAAGTGAATCTAGTTGGTACTTTGGGGGGTCAAAAGTAAACATTTTCCAGTAGTTTTCAAAAGTACCGTGAAAAACAAATGGAAAATTAAGGAAAAAACGGGAATTTTTACGCAACATTGATTTTCGATAAAATCGATTTTGGTTTATGGTGTAAGTCTAAAAAAAATGACGGTAAATCCATGAAATTTTTACTGAATGTTTATATAAGCGGTTTCTATATACCATACCGTTTTCAAAATATTTTGACTTATTTTGAGCTGTTTACAGACATTTTAAATTTCCAATCTTTTTGGTTTTTTTTTTTAAAAATCAATAACATTTTATTTATTCGTTAAAAATTCTTGAAAATTTAATAGAATGCTCCTAATATATTGTTTCAAAGGTAGATGAAAAATATTAAAAATCTGTAGTCACAATTTTTTTTATTAAGCATTTAAAGTTGAAATTTTGACAAAATACGTAAAAATGACGAAAATTTGCAAATTATTTAGAGTTAGAAATTCATAAAATTTTTCTTTTTAAATCTAAGGTTTTAAATTTTAACACAAGATTTAACGTAAGTTTTTCTACTTTTATTAAAAATAAAATATCTAAAAGCAATTAAAAATAAATTTTTATGAGTGTTTTAAGTTCATAATTTTACAACATAGGATATTCACTCGATTTCTCATGTAGCGTTTTTCTTATTTGGTTGTAATTCAAAACGAATAATTGTAGATGCATGAAAATTTCACTAAATGTTTATATTCTCATTTTCTATACACCATTCAATTTTGAAAATATTTTGATTTGTTTTGAGCTGTTTACAGACATTTTTAGTTTTCAATTTTTTTAGTTTTTTTTTTTATAATTGTCAATAAAATTTTATTTGGTGGGCCAAAAAGTCTGAAAATTTAATACAAGCTTTCTTATATATTGTTACAACATCAGTTGAAAATTTTAAAAATACATAGGCACGATTTTTTTTTATAAGCATTTAAAGTTCGAATTTTGACAAAATTTTGTCAAAATCTCGAAAATTATAAATCATTGTAATTAAAAAATTATAAAATGTTCAGTTTTTATAACTAAGTGTTGAAAATTTAAAACAAAAATTCTCATAAATAAATCATACTGTAACCAAAAAATCTAAAAAATATATCAACACATTTATTTTTACAGACATTTTAATTTCAAATTTAGACAAAATTTCATATTTAAACCAAGAATAATGATTTTAGTTATTTTGATATAATTTAAAAATATTATTTGTTGGTATATGAAACTTTTAGAATATATTGTTATATTTTATATACACGCAATAGCATTTTAAAATATAATTTTTTTGAGAAAAATGAATTTAACTAACTATAGTAAATACTTATGCCTATAATACTAAAATTAATTACTTTATTCACAATAATATCATCAAATACATTTAGACTTAGTGATATATTATAGACTGACTGACCGTCTTCGCTCAGAATCGTTTTTCTTATTCAATGATATTATATCATTGGATAAAAATCTAACACAATCCATTACAGTGACTCACTTGTAACCTACTGTACAGCAGAGCGACATACACTTACCCACCCTTTTTTTTTTTGAATATAATGTTTTTAGGTGTTAGGTACCTACTTTAAACTTTTGTTCTACCAAATACTAACTATATTGTTTTATAGATTCACTTTGGCGATTTCCTCTTTGAAAAGATAGCATTGACGTAAAAGAATTTTTATAACTCACAATTAAAAAGTGAAAAAAGTATAAAAGAAACACAAAAAAAAACGGCATCGTGAAATTAATATATTTGTCACCCCGCTTGGAATCTAAAATAACGTTTTTATTATCAGCAATCAACATTCTTATAAAAAATTAATAACTATGTTTAAAACATTAAAATATAATATAAAATTGTGGTGTTTTTGTATATGTCACATCACTCGCATTCACATAGTTAAATTGCCAATTTCATGAAATGTACTTATCCACTTAAAGAAAAATAATATTTTAAAATTTAGATACCTACCCCACGGCCCACATCATAGGTACCTACATGCAGTGGCGTATTTTTAAATTTTTTGTGGGAGGGGTCTAAATATTAAGTACCTACAAGTTTATAATATAAAAAAAACACATACGAGTAATGATGTAATAATTATATTATTATTTATTATTATATATTATTTATATTATATTATGTATATTTCACTACTATTATGATTTATTAATACAAATTAATAGTAATTTAGACAAAAATAACCAAAAGTTAAACCCTAGTTACTTAATATTTATACAAATATTGTATATTTTTTTTTTTATAATAGAAACATTAAAAACCCATAATATAAAATTAATTTTCTCTTTCTCGGTGCCTACGTACTAAGTTATTTATGACTTTTTAAATTTTTTTTCGAGACCTGGGACACCCCCCCCCCCCCCCCCCCGTAAATACGCCACTGCCTACATGGATAATTGTCAATTATTTTAACTTTTTGTGAATTATATTGTTTTTGTATTTTATAGGTAGGTACTGTGTTATTATAATATTTATGATTATTACCATACCATTCATACCAATATACCATAGAAACGATTTAAAGTTTTGAGAAGAATACGCGTGTACATATGTAGCCTAATTCATAATTATGTATTCATGCTCTGACTCAGAAAATAGGTGCTATATACATTTGAAATAAACTTAGAACAGGTTTGGTTATCTCATTCAGCTAATAATTTATTATGAACAATATGCTTATGACTTTCTCCTCTGTCTATTTATTAATGCCAATAAACCAATAACTAATATAGTGAGCAATTATCATCAATCACCATAAATTCTGAATTAACATTTATTTTCGGCGTCCCCCAAGGTGCCATTTCGTCCCCAATACTTTATAACATATACGCCGCAGACCAGCCAACTTCTCCTAATACATCAGTTTCTGAATTTGCCGACGACAAAATCATCTTCACCTCTAATGAAAACCCTCTTGTCGCCAGCCATCATCTACAAAATCATCTTAATGAGATGGAAGTATGGTATTCAAACTGGAAAATAAAAATAAACAACGAAAAGTCTTCACATATAACCTTTACTCTCAGACAAGGCGTAGTCCCTCCTGTCTCTCTGACAAACAAAATAATACCATCAGCTACCAAAGTTAAATACCTAGCTACCTAGGCCTTCTTCTCGACAAACGCTTAACTTGGGCCAAGCATATCAAACAAAAACGCCTCTTACTTAACTCCAGACGAAAAAGTCTTTACCCACTGCTAGGCAAACAATCCAAGCTAAACCTTAAGAATAAACTATTGCTTTACAAAACCCTTCTGAAACCCATTTGGGCTTACGGTTTCCAATTATGGGGAACGGCAAAAAAATCGAACATATATAAAATGCAAACATTCCAATCAATAACAATTCGTATAATCACCAACGCTCCCTTTTACGTTACCAACCATACTTTACACTCTGATCTTGGACTACCGACTGTAGCCGAAGTGGCCACATCCTCATACAAGCGCTACCGCTCTCGCCTTACAAACCATCCCAACCCACTTATCCTCGCCCTCAACTCCGCAAACATTCTAGGTAATCCACCGAGAAGATTAAAGAGACGCTGGTGTCGCGATTTAGATACCTAAATTTGTCACTACTTTAAATTAAATAAATAAGAAAAAAAATATACTTAAGTATGTAAAATGCACATAATGTAATGTAAAAATAACCTTAAATATCATGTCGAGTGTTACCGCTGGGTTGCTACTCACCTCACGCATTCACAACAATTGTATTTCAGCCCATATGCTTATTGTAACCATTATTACAGATTGTATATATTCTAATAAATGTTAAAAAAAAAAAAAAAACATTTATTTTCATGTTTAGTTGTAGTCTTTAAAAAATATTTTCTTCTTTTACAATCAAACCCCTATCTCTACAAAATTCACCAATATAAATAAACAG